>BPLR01016500.1:0-58992 GCA_021605095.1 Caerostris extrusa
AGCGATATGCTGTCATTCAACTTGCATTATTTGGAAATAAAATATGATCAATATGATGCTGTTGATTATTTGCGACAATACAATCATTACAAATCTGCGTCTGTTTATCTGCACATTTAAATACGAAATAAAAAAATCAATTAATTTATAAGGATTTCGTTGTAGAAAAAAAAAAGACGCGAGTTGAATTATTGAAAATCTATGAATCTTGAGAGATACATTGAATTAAGTTAAATTCATTTTTAATGAGAGAAATAAATTTCATGTACTTGACTTTTACATCCGATAATCAACATATGTGCACAATAAATTAAAATGTCTGTTTTTATTGTGCCATGATTTATAATCATTCTGTGCTCTTCAAGACTAAGGAAAAGCACCGCATGTAAATCTTGCGTTATTGCGAGATGTTTTTTAATGATTTGATTTTGAGCATGTGCATAAAATTAAATTATCAGAAAATTATTTTTAGTGTGTATCAAAAACCGAGACAGGAGTGTTGTTTATTTCATTACAAATTATATATACTGGATAGGTATATGTACCTTTTGGTGATGATATTCATGCAGAATTTTTAAAAAAAATAATAATCATATGCAGTACTACCTAAATTTATTTCTTTTGCTAGGAAATAAATTGCAACTACAACATTAAAAAAATCCTTGCGTCATTGGTCTGCTAATTTTTAATACCATATGGTTGTTTACTTTAGGAAAAATTATTTACAGTTTATAAACACGAACTCTCTCAATAGCATCTACTATCCACTTTATTTAGCATGTTAATCAGTTTTTACATTGGATCTAGTGGTTCATTTACAAAAGAAGGTGTGAATTTTGCTACATTGGGTAATGACTTACAACAACGTCTGGCTCATTTTCAGACGTCAACCCACGAAGTCGAAAATGTTTTCTGATGACAATACCCCTCATTGGACCTCTAACTCCATGTGTACGAGTGTTTACAGGCATTAAACCTTTTGTATCACCGAAAAGTCTTTTTTTTTCCACGTAACGTCCTGGATTCCTGAACACTATAAAAGTCTTCGAATATTTTTCAGTAATAGATATCTATCAGGAATGGACACGTACAATGCGTTTGGTCTTCCTCTCATCTTGATGATTTTTATATAGCCCATTGTTTCGAATTAACCAAACTTGTCTACGAAGAATATAATTGCCAAAGAAAGAGTTCTGAACTGTGCGAAAACCTGGTTTACATGGTCAATAAATATTTTCACTTTTTGCACAGTTAGAGAACTAATGTCTTTTCCAATCGGATTTATCGTTATGCGGGTAACAATTGAAGTATTTCGTTTTTATGTTTCATTTTTTTTTCCAATTAGATATAGACCAGGACAACCTGAGTTTCTCAAGTGTACTTGTTTTCTGTTTGTACTAGTAAATGGCTCTGCATGATTACCCTAATACCCATATCTTTCCTTAAGAAAAGCTTTAATGAAAGTAATTATTACCAATTCATGAAATGCTGTCAGATTTTGAATTTAACAAACAGTATATTTTATTTAAAGAATCTGGAAAACGAAGCTCATTTGAGTGCTTGGAATGTTTTTCACGCTGAACCGCTCTTTTGTTTTAAACACTGTTGCGTTCTTTTCTCCTATGCTGTAATAATGGCTCAGATTCCAAGTGGGAGTTGTCAGTGCTGCTCGAAAGCAAGAGTAATCTGAGTTATAACACTTGCAGTTTGCTTGATTTGAACTCATAAATATCAATTAGAAATAAATACTGTATTTATCCTATTGATCATGCTGTTCAGCTATTAACAATCTTATTAGCAAGAATAGCTTAAGTTACATTATCTTATTAGCTTTGCAAGAATAGGAATATTCAATTAAGAAGCCTGCTACTGATATTTCATTTTCTTTTTATCCTTACGATCAGATATCAATGGTCATAAAAATCTCTTAAGTGAACGATATTACTTTCAATTTTGCAAGTAATATTTTTAATTTCTGTAAAATACATTGAGTAATTCAAGTTATGAGTTTTAGACTATTACTAAAACTACTGTATCGTGGGGAGGCTCAATTTTTCTTACAAAAATGTATATATAAACTACGCTTCGAAATTTTACTATTAGTTTTTAACATTATTTGTGTTTAAAATTAAGTTAAAATAATTTTTGGTGTAGAAAAAAAAATCTTTCTATTGTAAAGTGAAACAAGATTTGTGACTGTGTGTTTAAAAAATGATCTTGCCATTATCTTTTCACTTACCTTATTTACTATTTTCATTGTAAAGCATAAATAAAAAGCACTATTTACTTTCGTTCATCTATGTTTACTTTAATAATTTACTATTTATCTGAATATACATGAATAATCATTTGTATAACTAATAAATATGATTAATCTTGATTTATTATAATTCAATCATATATATATATATATATACATACATACATACATACATACATTGTAGCTTCTCGACCTATAACGGCTTGAAGAAGAGGATCACTTTCAGGTTCATGGAAAACACTTTATTTTTTATTTAGAAATATTATATGTACAGAACTGTGGGTTAATGCAAGTTATTGTTACAAAAATGAAAATTAAAGATTTAAATTTGATTCAAAATGCAAATCTCTCCAAGGATGGAGATTTTCAGAGTTCTCGAGTCTACGTTGAATCTTAAACACGTAGTCTGCGTCAGACTTTAATTGATACATGAAAACACAGGGGTCTCACTTTTAAAACAGGTGGAAACTCCGGCCTATTCAATCACTTTAGAGAAAAAGACAATATTTCATACGTCGCAGAACTCTCATTTTCTTCATAAAAGTCCCTTTAAGAAAATCCGTCAAGAGGAGGGTCGTCTTTCCTCACTTCTCATTGGAGTGATGCTGGAAAAGTGTCTACTAAGAAAACTACTATCTGGGGTCTGTCTACTGGGTCTACTATCTAAAAGTGTCTGCTGGGAGCTGAAAAAGTGACAAGAGACACTTTTTCAATCCATGGTCTATCACTAATCACGATGGAATAACTGATGATGTAGTGATAACCCATTAGTTGTTCCATATTCCTCCATTTATCGTTATTCCATCTGTAATTGTTTCAACCTGTGAAGGTCACTCAGGCAATCCTTTAATTTCGTGAGGTCTCATTATTCATGGCGCTTTGCCCTCATTAGTACAAAACACTAATTGCCTGTAATATCACTACCTACAATATTGCTTTTCTGTCTTTGCGAGCTGACTTTTCTTTTCTTTCACTAATTTAAAGGTCAACGAGATGCAGCATTCAAAACTGCGAGCTAATAGGCCACCTTCTTGAAGACGTCTGGCCACAGTAAAGCTCAACATTTGTTATCTCGTTGTTATATACAAGTGCTGGTCAGTCTACGTCTTTTTTTTTTTCTATCGTAAGACATATTGGTCATCCATTGGAGATGCTTTTTCCCGACAAACCATTTTCATCTTTCTTACATCTATACCTGCGGTTTGAAAGATTCTTCAAATTCCTGAAACGGCTTTAGTAGATACCAGACTTTGGGGTATTCTTGATACATTATGTCCCTCTGCAAATTTGCTGTTTTCTACCGTGTAAAGTTTAAGATAGTTTTTAGGGATGTTACACTCACTCAAATTTGTTGAGAATGCTTTAATAACGATTTTTATTTTAGTCTTGCAATGCACAAGCTGACTGCACGCTTTTGCATTGAATTACTTTCGACTTCTTAGTCGTTTCTAATATTTTCATACGAACCACCTTACTATTGAATTTGGTATTCATTGTACAGAAATGCAATTCTTTTCAACAACGCAAACATTTTTTCTACAATTTCAAAAACTATCTGCTTTAAAAATTACACCGCTGCTTAAGCTTTATTTTGTGACAATTACAATAAGTGACATTACAATAATTGCAAATCTGCGCCTGTGTATCTGCACACATTTAATATGACGTGAAGAAATAAAAAATCCAATTAATTTATAAGAAGTTTTCGTTTGTAAAAAAAAAAAAAAGAAGCGAGTTGGATTTATTGAATTATGAAAATTAAAATTTCGAGAATGTTGACTGAGATTGAAACTATTTAATAGAGAAATCGAACATTTAATTTACTTGACTTTTACATCCGATAATCGATAAATTATAAAAAGAATTTAAATGCTTTTCATTGTGCCATATTTTAAAATAATTATGGATTATTTTTTGTGCAAATAAATCTCTATTATTGCGAGATATTTTTTAAAGTTTAATTCTAAAAATGCTGTAAAAGTAAATTATAAGGAAAATTATTTTAATGTGTATCACAACCGAGACTGAAGTCTTTACTTCATCACAAGTTATACATATACTGGATAGGTTCAAAGAAGCGTATTTCTTGCAATGATATTCATGTAAATTTCATAAAAAAAAATAATAATTATGCAGTATTACCTAAATATATTTCTTTTTGCTAGAATAAATTGTAATTATAAAAGAATGTTTGCGTCATTTTTGGGTCTACTAATTTTTAATACGATATGGTTGTTTACTTTAGGAAAAATTATTTACAGTCATAAACTTACGAGCCCCTCCAATAGCATCTACTATCCCTTCATTTATGTTAATCAGTTTTTTACTTTGTGGGTCTGGTGGATAATCTTCAAAAGAAGACAGGAATTCTTGAATTTTGTTACATTGGGTAATGATTTACAACAACGTCTGGCTCCTTTTGGGCATCAAATCAACCACAGCAGAAGACGAAAATTCTTGATGATATGCCTCATTGGACTTCTAACTCCATGTGTAGTGTTTTTGGATTTTAGACCTTTTTGTATCAGAAAAATCTTTTGGACGTGAGACCCTGGTTTCCTGAACGCTATAAAGGTCTTCGAATATTTTTTTCGGTAATAGATATCGGAATGGACACGTACAATGCATTTGGACTTCTCTCATCTTGATGATTTTTATATAGCCATTGTTTCGAATTAGCAAGCTTGTCTACGAAGATTACTAAGTGTCTGAAGAAGAGTTCTGGACTGTGCGAAAACCTGGTTAACATAGCCAATGAATATTTTTCATTTTTTCAGAGTTAGAAGAACTAATGTCTTTTTTCCAATCAGTTTATCGTTATGTGGATAACACTTGAAGTATTTCGTTTTTATGTTTAATTTAATCCAATTACATAAAATCCCGGACAACCTGAGTTTTTCAAGGTGTACTAGTTTTCTGTTTGTACTAGTAAATGTCTCTGCAGATTTAGCCCAATGCCGTGCTCTTTCCTTAAGAAAAGCTTTAATGAAAATAATTATGACGAATTCTTTGCAAAATGCTTTCTCATTCTGAATTTAACAAACAGTATATTTTATTTAAGAATCTGAAAACGAAGCTCATTTGAGTGCTTGGAAAGTGTTTACTCTGAATCGCTCTTTTGTTTTAAACATAGTTGCGTTCTTTTTCTCGTATGCTTTAATAATTGCTCAGGTCTCAAGTGGGAGCAGTCAGTGCTGCTCGGAAGTGGATTAATCGCAGTTATAATAATTGCAGTTTGCTTGATTTGAACTCATAAATATTAATTAGAAATCAATACATTTATGCATACTTTTGATCATGCTGTTTAGCTATTAACAAGCGTATTATTATTAGCTTATCAAGAATAAGAATGTTTGAACTCATAAATATTAATTAGAAATCAATACATTTATGTATACTTTTGATCGTGCTGTTTAGCTATTAACAAGCGTATTATTAGCTGATCAAGAATAAGTATGTTTGAACTCATAAATATTAATTAGAAATCAATACATTTATGTATATTTTTGATCATGCAGTTTAGCTATTAACAAGCGTATTATTAGCTTATCAAGAATAAGAATATTTGAACTCATAAATATTAATTAGAAATCAATACATTTATGTATATTTTTGATCATGCTGTTTTAGCTATTAACAAGCGTTTATTAGTTTAAGAATGTTTGAACTCATAAATATTAATTAGAAATCAATACTTTATGTATACTTTTGATCATGCTGTTTAGCTATTAACAAGCTTATTATTAATTTAGCAAGAATAAGAATATTCGATTAAGTAGCATAATATATATATTTCATTTTCTTTTTATCATAATGACTCAGATATCTATGGTCATTGAAAAATCTCTACGTGAACGATATCACTTTCAATTATGCAAATAATATTTTTATTTGCTGTAAAATATATTGATTAATACAAGCAAGGAATTTTCGTCTATAACTAAAACGACTGTATCGTTAGGCTCAATTTTTTTTGCAAAAATGATTGATAAATCGCTGAAATTT
This sequence comes from Caerostris extrusa, assembly GCA_021605095.1. NCBI lineage: Eukaryota > Metazoa > Arthropoda > Arachnida > Araneae > Araneidae > Caerostris > Caerostris extrusa. The sequence goes on from BPLR01016500.1 coordinate 6,266, forward strand.
TACTATTAGTTTTTGCATTATTTATATTAAAAATTAAGTTAAAATTATTTTTGGTGTTGAAAAGTAAATCTCCTCTATTGGTGATCACATGATTTGTGATTGTATGTGTTTAAAATGATACTTGTCATTATTTTTTCACATATCTTATTTACTATTTTCATTATAAGCACAAATAAAAAAGTAATAATGACTTGTTCATCTCTTTTTATTTTAATAATTTTACCATTTTTCTGAATACACATGAAGAATCATTTGTATAAAAACTAATAAATATGACTAATTTTGAATTATTATAAGGATATATATAAATATAATGGCTTAAAGAAAAGGACTACTTTCAGGTTCATGGTAACACTTTTAATTTTTATTTACAAGCATTATATATAAGTACTAAAATCTGGGTTATTACAAATTATCATTTACAAAAAATGAAAATTAAAGATTTAAATTTGATTCACAAATGCAGTTCACTGCAAGGACGGAGATTTTCTGATTTCTTGCGTCTACACATCGAATTTGAAACACGTAGTCTGCGGTAGACCTTAATTATCACTTGGCGTGATACACGAAACCACGAGGGGCTGAAACTCTGACCTGTTCAATCACTACAGAGAAAAAGACAACACTTCTTATCGACTCGTCGCAGAAGTCTCTTTTTTTCCTTTCTCCCTCCCAAAACCTCCTTTTAAGACAATCCGTCAAAGGAGGGGGACTTCCCTCACTTCTCATTAGAATAGACGTTTCTCACCTAGTAGTCTATCAACAGTCACTATGGAACACTTCATGTTATAGTTCATATTTAATCTGTAGTTGTTTCGACCTGTGAAAGTCTCACAGACCAGTGTAGAAAATTGATTGTACCCCACCTCTTTTTTTCCAAACATTCTACTCACTTCGATGTAACCTATTAAAGATATATGGGATGTAGAGGTACATTTGTTTGCTCTTCACCCTCACTGGACTTGAACCTCTTGGACTGCTTCTGTAGTTATCTGAAATCAGCCTGTTATGAGATATGAGATATCTGACTGTGATGACCGTGGCTGTTACAGCAGAAGTCCGAGACAAAGACAAAGTTGTTTATTCGAGGAGTGGAATGGGATCCCCGTACCTTCTGTAACCTAATTATTAATATATAAAATTTATTCCAAAAATGTTAAACATAGAGATAATTAAGGAATTTGAGATATCCGGAATCTTCGAACGAGTTCACGAGTCGTTTCTACTTCATTGTGTCCTTCGCAATATCCGTGGGTGCCATTGTTTGTTCTGCACATCACAAGCTGTAATGTACATATGCTATCCAATAAATGTTTGTATTTTAATTCTTCAGTTTGGTTCTATCCCGTCACTATTTACAGACGTACTTTCCAGATTTTCATTCACTTCATTGTGTCCTTCGCAATATCAGTGGGTGCCATTGTTTGTTCTGCGCATCACAAGCTGTAATGTATATATGCTATCCAATAAATGTTTGTATTTTAATTCTTCGGTTTGGTTCTATCCCGTCACTCTTTACAGACGTACTTTCCAGATTTTCATTCCCTTCATTGTGTCCTTAATGTACAATATCCGTGTGTGCCATTGTTTGTTCTTGCACATCACAAGCTGTAATGTACATATGCTATCCAATAAATGTTTGTATTTTAATTCTTCAGTTTGGTTCTATCCCGTCCCTCTTTACAGACGTACTTTCCAGATTTTCATTCACTTCATTGTGTCCTTCGCAATATCCGTGGGTGCCATTGTTTGTTCTGCACATCACAAGCTGTAATGTACATATGCTATCCAATAAATGTTTGTATTTTAATTCTTCAGTTTGGTTCTATCCCGTCACTCTTTACAGACGTACTTTCCAGATTTTCATTCACTTCATTGTGTCCTTCGCAATATCCGTGGGTGCCATTGTTTGTTCTGCACATCACAAGCTGTAATGTACATATGCTATCCAATAAATGTTTGTATTTTAATTCTTCGGTTTGGTTCTATCCCGTCACTCTTTACAGACGTACTTTCCAGATTTTCATTCACTTCATTGTGTCCTTCGCAATATCCGTGGGTGCCATTGTTTGTTCTGCGCATCACAAGCTGTAATGTACATATGCTATCCAATAAATGTTTGTATTTTAATTCTTCGGTTTGGTTCTATCCTGTCACTCTTTGCAGACGTACTTTCGAGATTTTCATTCACTCAAAATCATTTCCGACCCCTATGTTCCATTGTATTTTATAATTTGTCTTGATGTGTACTATTAGCCCTTCGAGTTTTTTGGTGGAATTCATATACAGCCCGTATAACAATATAATCTTTGTATAGATAACTTTAAAGCATTTTTTATGTGATCTTTAGATACGATAAATAAATATATACGACCCATGGTCTTCAGAAGTTTGTTCATCCATGGTCTACATAATATTTTCATGTTCCATCAAGAACATCTAATATAATTAACTCCTCCGGTATCCACATCCTAACATAATTAATGATCTTAAGCATACCCTTTGAATGTGCGATCGTGGCTGATTTACAATTATAAAAGCGTTATTAAAATGGTTCTCCAGTCATCATATGTGAATACATAAGAGCATATTTGACCATAATTTGAAAATTGAAATCTTATAATTTCTTCAAAACAGCAGCTGAAGTTTTTAATACAAGAAAAGTGGAATAAAATATTCTCCAAAATTACTGATAAAAAAATTCGAATCTTCATTAAAGCGTTTAAAAAGTGTTAACATCCATTATATCCTTACAATTAAAGAATTAAGTTATTTTAATGAATTTGATTAAATTATTGCTAACAAAACTATAAAGACGTGAAATTGCTGCGATTCGCATAGCTCTGTCCCAGCTGCAGTGCCATCTGGAAAAATTCACAAGAGCTGTTATCCTCTGTGATTCTAGAGCTGCTCTGTTAGCTATTGTTTCTAACAATAATCCCTAAAACCCAAGACATATTGGATTGCCGTTATCATCTTGAAAACTTGGCATCACATGAAAAACTATAGTCCTCCAGTGGATTCCTGCCCACTGTGGTGTTCCAGGCAATGAGAAAGCCAACTTCCTGGCTAAAAGGGGGGCTTTAATCACACAAAAATATCTCGTCCTATACCCTTCCACTCTATCAAAAATCTCATCAAAAGATCAATTAAAGTCCGCGCTCAAGAAGACCTCTATAACCGTGTTTTCCAAAAGTCCTGGAAGAACATCATTCCAAATCTATGTTATGTTCCAAGGCGTAGAGCAGTCTCTCATTTCCGACTAGTCACTGGACATGACTGCCTGCATAAACATCTATACAGACTCAAAATTGTTCCTTCCCCGATATGCACTCTGTGCAGCTCTGAGAGGCTATGGACTCCACGCATCTACTTCACTGTCCTGCTCTGAGCAAGACTTTTCTCGCCGAGCGATATTGGGAGGATAAGATATGTTAGATTAATGAACTCTAAAACAGCCGTTCTTTTTTATTTTTCGTTGTTCTGTAACTGTTCATAATCTGCCATTGAAATAAAATAAAAAATAAAAAAAACTAAAAAGACACATCTTTATTAAGATTTTTATCATATGCTTCAATATAATTTTTTTTTATATATCATTATTGTGATGTTTATAAAATTCTTTAGTTTGGTGTAATATAATTATGACATTCGGATACATTATGGTTCTTACACCAACTATTGTTATTGTTGTACCATAACGATTACAATCAGTAAGTTTTCTAAAGATCCTGGTCACGGTACCAAATTTTACGTTGTGTTGTTACACAGCTTTAAACTCTTATAAACCTTTATATCTCGTATATGGAAAGAATACACTAGACCGTCTACCCACTACATACATTAAACACCAAGCATTCCGCAATAACCCATTTAAAAGATATATATAGAAATCCGCAATAACCCATTTAAAAGAAATACCTAGAGATAATAACCCATATCACAGATAAACCTAAAGGTTCAAATGCCTTCTTGCATGATGGAGGAGGAAACACATACACAAAAAATGAATCAAAAGCAAATTTTATGAATTTTAAAATAAATAAAATGTATTTATTAATATTTACAGTCTAAATAATTCGAATAAGTTATACAATCAATTTTATAGCAGCACAAGTCAAATAGCAGCACAAGTCAAATAGCAGCACAAGTCAAATAGCAGCACAAGTCAAATAGCAGCACAAGCCAAATATAATATACAATACCACAATAACAATTACTAATAAAATATGATATGAGTGTCCCTACATCTCAATACAATACGGGTGCAATTTCCACAGTACACACCCATTTCCTATTCATATACCATAACAGCTGACAAAGTGGGGTCTACTTTTTTTTTTTTTTTCAAAATCAAACTTCATTTAAATAGTGCATGACACCTATATACATGCATAGCACCGCTGGGACGCGAACCCGAAACCTTTTGATACCGAGCGCCTGAGCGCTAGCCACTCGGCCATTCAGGCCCCTGATTTACATAATAATTATAAAAGTTTTTACCTTAATCAAAAAAGAAAAACATACAAATACATATTGCCCATATTGACACTATATATATCCATATTGCGACGACTTTATATGAAACCATAGCCCCTCTCCCTGTTACGTCGAAACCCAGGTTCCCCTGCATAGGGAGGTCAACGCCCTATGTCCAGAAAAACATCCTGTCTGTGGGGGTGTCTGGCAGGGGGTGAGGTGACGGGAGAGAGAGAAAGAATGTAAGAGTCAGTTGAACTTCTGCAACCAAAGAGAGAGGTTGTGTGAGCAGTGCATCTTCGAGCTTGATGGCTGCATAAACTAAATGAGTTGAACAACTACGACCAACGAGAATGGTCGTGGGCAGTGCATCTTCGAGCTTGATGGCTGCATAAGAAAAGAGTTCAATAAGTGTAACCAACGAGAAAGGTTGTGTGTGGCAGTCCATCTTCGAGCTTGATGGCTGCCTAAATAAAGGAGATTAAATTTATACAGTCCATTCTTTTCTTCGTGTCTGTGTCGAAGATTATTTGAGTTTATATTTGTGTGTCCGAGCTATCGAACACTCCCCTTTGCTTATAATCTCTAGTCAATCATCTACACTTCATGGTCTCTGTAGCATTATTTACCGTTATACCGGTAGCAATAGGCAATACTAGATTGCATGTTATTTAGAATGTTCGATGTTTAGACAACGCACATCATATCGACTGATTTTGGCGAGGTTTGCCTGATCTTTCACCAACTGAATACGTTTGGTCGACGATTTCAAGAAACTGGTATAACAACACTTTTTCAACAACAACAGCAGAATGCTAGCCGAGAATTAAAGCCTCACGAACACCAACAGCTGTAATTTTACGGTCAAAAATCTGTTCATTTATATGCTCAGCCATATAACGGGCTGTGATTCACATGGTCATGTCAGGGCCACATGCTTCCAAAAAAAAAAAAAAATGTACAATAATATATATAAAAAAAAATTGTAATCGTCTAATGCCGATGTACAGTTTAATCATGGGTATCTGCATTTTTGGTGTTTGCATTTTTGTATTTTCATTATTGGTACTTGCATTATTGGTATATGCATTTTTTCTGTCTTGTCTTTAGATTGTGGCTGAATCGTTTACATTGCGAGGAAGACAGTCGACCGATTTGTGCAAGTCGTTAGGAACGTTCGTAACGGATCCCTTGATACCATATTGACGATCCCGACCAAGCTCTCGTATTTGCATTAAAGGGATACGAAGAGCAACGAGACGCTGTTCCAAGTCATTCAACTCAGACAAACAGGAAGGTTGCTCAGGATATCGAAAGCCATAATTGGGTGCAAGATTTGGAGCGTTGCGTTTACGAATATGATCGCTGCGTTTTATAAAAGTCACGCTTCATCCAAGTCGACAGTGAAAATTATTGCAATTAGTTCTTCCGTAAAGCCACGAGCACGCAAGTAGGCTTTCGAAAACTACTAAATTTTTTTTTCATTTATAAACGATCGCAAAGTAACAACGATGGGTTGGGCCATCAGCAATTGATTTAAAGAAACGTTCTTCGACTTTTTGAGCCACTGTTTCTCATGAGAGTAGTCGTTTAAATCGGAATGAGTATTGTTCATGAAGCAATGGGAGCAGGAAGGAGTAACTGAAGAAGAGTAACTATCAACCCTCACGATGACAATATAAACACATTTCGTGTGTTTAATATTGTCATATTATTAATGTCTTGCTCGACGGTCCCGTTGAAGGGCATTTTTGGCGGGCATGAGTTTCAGGCTTCGAACGGGCTATTATTTTCCTTTCACGATCATGCGCTTTAACATTGTCTGATTTGTGATACAATAATGCAAGCATAACTTTATTTCGGATCGGTCATCATTTCAGGTCGTTACCGAAAACATGCATTTGATCGTCTTCATGAACTTGTATGCCTGATTTTTTGTAAAAGAGTTGACGTAAACATTGTTGGTCTTGAACTTGTTGCGCGGTTAAAGAGGAATCAGTAGGTACGAATAGTAACAATAGTTTAAACAATACGAATTACAACAATGCATATACCAATAATGCAAGCATAACTTTATTTCGGATCGGACATCATTTCAGGTCGTTACCGAAAACAATACCCGGGTGGATATCCATGGGTAAAAAAAAAAAAAAAAAAACTTCATTTCATTACTCTAAGTATCTGGAAATTAAATCATTAAAGATTGTGTTATTTGGTTTGGTTCTGCCTTTTTTGTAATTTTAGTAATCAGTGTATTTTAAAGAAGAAGAAAGAAATATTTGAAAGCTATTTATAATTAGCATTATATGTATCGTAACATTTTTAAACTTATTATTCAAATTGTTTACAAATTGTAATTAAATTAAATAAATTAACTGAAAAATAATGAACTTAAATTTTTTTATAATAAATGTAAAAATTTTATTATTAATATTGCTGGCAGTAGTTAAATTAAAAATTCAGAAACTTAATTAATATAATATGATGGACTATCTTCATTCGTTCTTTATTGACACTTTTGATTTTGGATAGCTATATAAAGACTTTGACTTCATACATGCATGCATGACAGCTTTCATATTGATAATTATTAATTTGTTATGTTTGTTTTTAATAACTATGGCAATCATTATTGAAATCCATAATTATGGCCACATTATTCTATTTATTACTTTTAATTTATCTTTATCTTGTACATAAAAAATGAACAATTTGAAAAATAAAAAATAATCAATCTGTCCAATCTTTGATAAAGTGAATTTTATTATTATTTGAAAGATGTGATCAAAATTGTCAATACATTGGAGAATGGATTAAAGTTTTATTCATTTCCTGAAATAATGTTTTATTATATTTTGATCGATATTGGAATAATTGCTATAAATTGCAAATCTATTGTGCTTTGAAAAGTATGTTGCATATTAATCATTATTTTTCACGTTTTCTTAGTGTGTAAACATAATTTTTAAAAATAAGCTATATCAATGAAACCATTCAATTCTAAATTATCTTTTTTTAGAAATAAATTAGAGAAAATCTTTCTTGTAATAGAATAATGGAGTATTAAACCGTATACTTATACTGGAGTATTTTGTCATATATTTTACCGTGCATAATGGCAAAAACTTAATGGCATACATACTATTGAAAGATATAATTTATTATATTAAATAGTATCATAGATTGCTTTCTTAATAAGATTTTTTTTTTATTTTAAAAATATTTATTCTCTGTATATAAAGTTGAATGATTGCTTCTGATGCATAGCTTAATCAATATATTTTGAAATAAATAAATCAGTTACAATTCCAATAACAAAGGAGAAAAAATGTTTTGAAATTGAAACTTATTGTGTTCAGGTGCGTTTTTGAAATATAAAAACATTTTAGAAAAATATAATTAAGTTGAACCAAAGTTATCTTAATTCGTGCTTTATATGAATTTATTCCATTTACTGTGAATTTGTTGTTTTTCTAGTATCAAAAAGTGTTCACCTATTAATTTTGGGCCTCTAATATTTCACATTTTGTGGTTCTTTACCAGCATAAAATTTGTGTACTGTCTTAAAAGTCTTCTTAAGCTCACCTTAAGTAAATATATTTTTAGATTCTCAATTTTTGTAATCATCGATTTTTTTATATTTTTAGATTTTGGAAATGGCGTATCAAAAAGACTAATTGACAGAATTTTATCTTTGGTTTTATTTACACATTGGTTTTATTATTTTTTTTTTTTTTGTTTAGATTTCCATCCTGTTCATTTGGTGGATTATTTATTAGAGGTTTGGTTTAGTTTGTCGCTCTACGATAATTTTTTTTTTTTTTTGCACACTTTAAGGTAATTAGAGCGGGATCCACTGTTTAACGTGGATTCCGAACCACTGACCTCTAGATTCGAAACTGAAGCTTGTGGTACCAAATGCCAGAGCAATTGACCATCAGGCAGCTATTTATAAGAGGAGACATTGATTAGTAGATTTAAAATTTTATGAGGTGATGTTAAGAAACACTTAGAACAATTTGAAATATTAATCAATCATAAAGAATTTATTTGACTATCAATTCTTTAATTACTGTTATTGTAATCATGGTATTTTTAAATCCTCGATTTTTGTATAAACAAGATGTGCTAGAAGATAAATCCATCATATTGGATACATGAAGATCACTATTTCATTATAATATTATTAATTTTTTTAGATACTGGAATATATATGTACTCAATGTTTGTCGTTTCAACAATTATTATCATTTTCTACATAATTGGTTGTCTTGAATCTTAAATTATTATTAGAATATCTGACGAAATTGTCTTAAAAATCAGAGCAAGGGCTCCACCTGGAAAATGATATTTTAATTAGAAATCTATCCTGAAGAATATTGAGAAACGGTATTAATGACAGCTGTTAAATATTTTAGATATGAGGTAGATGCATATGAGACCAAAATAATCTTGTTTTTTTCAATATTCATCTTTATATTGTTCAAATAGTTGTTTGAGGACATGATGGGGTAACTGGTTGTTTTGTGAAGGTAAATCATCAAAATGAAATGTGATTTTAGAGTTCTGACTACTGGTGGTAAATGTTGCTGTTGTTGTTGGTCGTATCCTCTGAAGAACACAAAGGAATCAAATATCGTGGTGCTACCGAATAATATTGGCTATATTTATTGCCAGCTCTGAGTATAAATCTTCTTTCGAGGGATTCTTCTTTCCAGCATTTAGGGTCATATTGTTTACTCCAGTAAGTACCAAGGGCCAAAACCGTTTTATTTTTCTGCCATTATCTATAATTTCTAGATCAGTCGCCTAGTACGCGCTCTGAGCAAGCATATACTTTCTATCTACAAACTATTGTCAGTGAAAAAAAATACACAAACCTCATTAGCATTTTTTTACAAGTGGATACCCCGCGGTTTCATTCGCGTTAATTTAGCTTTTCCGTTCCTGAGGGGATTTTCTGGAAAAAAATCACATGTTCGATTCAGGATACATTTATGCATACTTATGCGATACTCTTTACCTCAACATAACTACCGAGGGTAACCGCGGGATATTCACTAGTTTATAATGTTAGTGGGATTCATTTCAGTTACTTGTTAGTTTTTATGCTTAAGTTAAATTTTCCGCGTATTATGCTTGTCATTAAGCTTTACCTAGCAAGTCAATAAAACCGAGTTATTATCATTCTGTGTTTTTTTTATCCAACTTATTACAGCAGCAATAAGCTATTCGTTGTCGCGGGAAGGATTGATGATACTGGCCGGCCGGATTTGGACCGCGGGCCGTAGTTTGGAGACCTTTGGTCTATACAATACATGGCCACTGTAACAGCTGGGCAATCAAAGACACGATGAGGAGTAAGCTCGACATCAGGGCAGTTGCCACATTTTTGGTATTTTTAACGACATCAGCATAAATTTAAATATTTTTGAGGTACTTCATCCTTAATCTTATGAGAGTAGTAACTGTTTTTCTGTTGACATTTAGTTCTGTAATTTTTAATTTGTGTTGATCTTAGAAAGTATCATAAGTTTAGATTTTGCCAAGACATTTACATCTGCAAGGGAAGTAGGAATGACAGTCTGATCCAGACTTTACTGGTGGTAAACTGAGGATTAAATTGGAAGGTCGTATGTTTAAGTTGTCTAGAAAGTTGTCAAAAAAATTCTGGAGGAAATAGGGTTTTTCAACCTAGGGGATAAATTTCCAGATCTAAAGATAAAGAGAGAGGAGAAATGCCCCCAAAAAGAAATTTATTTAATAAAGAAGTGCCCTGTCAGCTTAAATTGAGACTAAAATAATGGAAGTTGGCCAGCGTCTATCGAAGTTCATTTTGGGAGACATGTAGCGAAACATTGAACTATATAATACACACAATTTGGAGATTAGAGGAGATAAAAGTAGGAGACAATGATTCAAGTTGGCTTTTTTATAGTGGACTTTTTGCAATCTGAAGATGATGCCAAGACCTACAACCACAGGAATTAACTGCCATTGTTCTGATTGCAATTAACTTTTTATGGCTTCTTTTTATAGTCTGGAGTGATTTGTGCACTGAACTTTTGGGATATTGCCGGTGAACCAAATGCCATTAAAATTTCGAAGAAACTGTTGAAGATTGTGACTAGGAAGAGTTTTTAATTAATTTAGCTCTAATGCCATCACTGTATGAGGATATGCTTCTTGTAATTCATTGAAAGTAAAGAGCTCTTTATAGCTGTCAGAGAAATAGTCCGAAATATCAAAGGGAATAAATTGCTGGTCAGAGAATTTATTTGAAATGGAATGCCAAAAGATTTGCTTGTTGATTCAATTTGTGATTACTAAATTAGTACTAGTAGAAATAATCTTATTGTGATGATTATTTCTATTATGAATAGTTTTTGTTTGTTTTGTAAATTTTTCATTATAGCCCAAACAATGGCTGTAAAGAAGAAGCACAAATATAAACCAAATATTTTCTTTTAAGTTGTGAAATTAAAGGACTAAGTTTTGTAGAAAATTTCTTTTTATGCGATCCAAAGGTCATGGAAAAGTTGAGTGAGCGCTTGATACTAGTTTTTTTTTCTGTAGTAAAAGTTTATTGCACTAGAGACGACACTAAGCACTATTGCACTAAATGTTTACGGATTAAAAAATAAAATATAAAGAAAGAACTTGGCAAAAATATTATTATATTCTTAGAAAAATTATTAATAATTAGATTATTAAATTATTACAATTAGATTAATTTTTTGTTAGCTCATATTTATTTTCTCTACAAATACAATTGTTGCAATTGTTATTGAAAGGCCTTCAAAGAATTATCTTTTCATGCGTATAATTTTGATTTCTCCATTATTTATTAGTGATGGTTATTTTTTAAGAGAAGACACCTGATTTTTTTATTTAAATATATTGACTGATTACATGAAACAACTATTACGAAATGTACATCCCATCATAACAAATTTTTTTTTTTTTCTATTACTATTAACATATATAACATTTTTAAATCCTCGTGTTTTATATTATAAAATAAATATTGTTGAAGTGACATTTTAGATTTCGGAAGATTATTACTTCGTTTAAATGTTTAAATGGGCTAAGAAACCAATTTAAATCAAAACTTATTAATGATAAAACGAAAATCTACTTATACAAGAACTTGATCAGACCAATCGTTTTGTATGACAGCGAGTGCTGGTGCTGAAAATCTGAAAAAGATAGACTGTTAGTTTTTGGAAGAAAAATACTTCGAAAAATTTTAGTGCTGTTAAGTATAACGATGTCTACAGAATGCAATTGAACCATGAAATTTACAACAAATTCAAAGAACTTGATATTGTAAAAGCAAGTTGTATTAGATGGATGGTACACATTTTCAGATATAACGACTCAAATCCAACTAAAAAAGTTGCTTTTTCAGCAGTTGAAGGTACCCGAAGAAGAGGAAGGCCTCCCACCAGATGGTGTTGATTTAGTCGAAAGAGATATAAAGTGTCTGGGAGACAACAGATGGCAATCTGTTGCCTTGGGCAATAACATATGGAGAATGCTCATGGAGACTGTCTTGGCCTGTACGTCAACGGACTCTTAATTGTACCTATAGCTTTAGCTTTTCGGTCTCTTGGTTTAATTGTTCTCAAGCAAGAGATGTTTTTTTTTCTTAAATTCTTTATTTTTCTTTTTTATTACTACTCTTCAATTCAAGCAACTTCATTTTGTGCAAATATTTTAACTACTTTAAGATGTGGAGGTTTTCGTGGTTCTTAAAATCACATAGGAACTCCGTAACAGGTGCACCCTGTAACAGACTGCAGTGCTGACGAAGAAAGAGGATTACATTATTCGGAAGATACTATCTGTAATAGACATTGGAACTGATATTTTCCTCCCAATTTTCTGCAATATTTGTTACGATAGACGATTTTTGCTTTGTTATTTAGAGTTTATAAAATTTAAAATCAGGGAAATTTTTGTATTATGCGTTAAAATACCTTTATTATTCTTCTTCTTAAAAAAAAAAAAAAAACAGATGATATTTCATTAAACTTAAAAGAAATTGAGAAATCTTAAAAAGCGCAACAATAGTGTAGTGTTACCACATTGGTTTATGTATGACTCTAATATGATCAATTTGGTCTCGCTACCGGATTCGTGATTGTAAGAATATGGCAATGAGAAAAATGCACGATAGTTTCTGCATTCATATAAATAAAGACTATAATGATATAATCAATTAATTGGTTTATGAAACAACAAGTAATTGTTTCCATATAGATGTCAGTATTAAATCTCATGCAAATAAATATATCCGAGGTAATCTTTGAAGTAAAGGAGAAAACAATTCGTCTGGAAAAGATTCAAATTTTTATAATTGCATAAATAATATAATTATAATAATATAATATAACATAATATATATAATAATATTAATATAATATAACATGCATTAAATAAAACTTAATTTGTATATATTAAGTAAATAAAACTTATTCTGTGTATTAGATTTAAAAAAAAAAAAACCAGTTAAATTTAATGAAAAGTTAATAAGGAATATAATTTTTTTAAATAATTTTTAACCGTAATTATACTGATTCAAAATTAAAAATCGTTGGATGCATTTTTTTTTTTGTTCAAAATATGCTAATTTTTATAGGTTTTGTTTCGAATTATTTTCAAAATTTATTCATAATGGCATTTAATGTAAAAAAATATATATATACACACATTTTTATAAAAAAAATAGATGAAATAGTTTGAATAATTTAAATTATAGTTTATAATTTAAATTATTCAATTCATAAATTATTCAACAATGCTGAAATGTAACAATGGAAACTAAATTACAGTTCAAGTATAGTGTGTAGTATGTTATTATCCATTTTAAAAATTTATTCTTTGACAACAGATTCCATTCTTTTTATTCTTTGACAAAAGAATCTGTTTTATTACTATTATTATTACATCCTGTTCTATTTATTATATATTTATTTTAATACAATAGTAAAAATAAAATATATGTTTTTTTTTTTATTTTTAAATTACTGTTCTGTTTCGTGTTCTGATGTATGGATAATTCAATACTTTCTAGTAAATAAAAGGTTACATGTTTCTTCAAATAATTGCTTAATAAAAATTCATATTTGAATTGATTTTGAGAAAATTTTAATCAGATTATAATAAATAAATAATTATATACTAATGTACTATATACTAATGTTAAATAATAAATACAAAATAACTGATGATGATTGACTTTTACAAAGCATCAATTTTTGTGTAGTCCAGAAGTAAATCCTTCATTCTAGATTTCAGAAGATCACAAAATTGTTCTAAAAATATTATCAATTCTAAATTTTATTATCAAATAACTTGTTAAATAATATTAAAACTATTTTCTATGTAAAAATTTATATTTAATTTAACAAATTGCGCAATGCAGTACAGCAAGAATTTGCTTCTTTTGATAGGTATAAGTTGTTATTCAAATTTGAAAAGAAATTTCAAACATATTTTGGGTCCTTTCATAGTAAACCTTTTGTGGTTGTTCTCAACTATAAAAGTTAGCTATTGTCAGATAAAATCTTCAAGATCCAATTCAATTTACAAGAGTTCTTTCTTCATTTTCATCCAAGTGGACCAATTTTCAGATCTCTTACTTTGGTGGATTATATTCAAAAAAGAAACACAGAATCTCAGACTTTCTTTTTGCAAGGTCATAATCTGAAACAGAAATTGATGCATTATGGACAATCAATCAATGATAGAAAGAGAAAAATTTCGATGTATTTTTTATTAGCTGTAACCGTTATTTGCCTGGTGTTAACCAAACATCAATTTTTGTACAGTCGAGAAATTCCGGAAGTACATCCTTCATACTGGATATCTGAAGACCACAAAATTGTTCTAATAATATTGTCCGTTTTGAATTTCACAATAGATTTATACACAATGTTTGGAATTCCAATCTTTGTAATGGTTTTCTATATTACATGCTGTCTTGAATTAGCTAATTTGTCCAAGAATGTCACGAAAGTACTGCTGAGAGATTGTAGAACATTTTTTATTGCTGAGGAATATATTTGCCTAGTTACTTTCTTTGAAGAACTGATGTCATTCCCAACTGGAATAATACTTGTGCGCATATCGACTGAAGTGTTCCGTCTTATGGTTGGCTTAATGGACACGAATCTCATCGATGGCCTTAAATTTTCAGATATGGTGGTGTTTTTTTTCCTCTTGCTGGTTGGCTGTGCTGATTTCGCACAAGCACGTATTTTAACCCTAAAAAGCGTTCGTAAATGAAGTTCTAATGAACAACCATTTGGTTTCTCAAGCGGACTTTAGCAGGCAACATGTCCTGTTCAAAGAATCTGAAAATGAGACACAATTGACAGCTTGAAATTATTTGTTCTTAATCGTTCCTTTATTTTAACGATTGCAGCCTTCTTCATTTTCTTACGTAGTAATAATGTTACAGTTCAAAAATTGTTGAACTGTTTTTCACTCGCCTAGAAGTATATTTTGTTCATGCCTGACATTATAATGAAATAAAATTAATCAAAAGATTCATGATTTGAAAGATTCTAGAAAATTTTTATCGTCAAGGGATATATTTGCCTAGTTACTTTCTTTGAAGAACTGATGTCATTCCCAACTGGAATAATACTTGTGCGCATATCGACTGAAGTGTTCCGTCTTATGGTTGGCTTAATGGACACGAATCTCATCGATGGCCTTAAATTTTCAGATATGGTGGTGTTTTTTTTCCTCTTGCTGGTTGGCTGTGCTGATTTTGCACAAGCACGTATTTTAACCCTAAAAAAGGCATTAGTAAATTAAGTTTTTGATGAACAACCATTTGGTTTCTCAAGTGGATTTTAGCAGACAATATGGCCTGTTCAAAGAATCTGAAAATGAGACACAATTGACCGCTTAGAAACTGTTTGTTCTTAACCGTTCATTTATTTAAACCATTGTAGCCTTCTTCATTTCCTATGTGGTGATAATGTTACAGTTTAAAAACTGTTGAACTTTTTTTCTTCTTGTTCATAGTAGAAGTATTTTGTTCATGCCTGTCATTATAATGAAAAAAATAATTAAGTTTTTATTTTTAGTATAATATAATTTATATTTTTCAAATATATAAAATTAGCATTTTATGTTAACGTACATTTTTTTTTATTCCTGATGAATATGTAGGTTAATAAATAAATCTCAACATCCTAGCAATTTAGCAATAAAATATTATTGCTATTATATTTTATTGCCATTTAAATTTTTCAAAAAACAAATTTTTGTAGAATTTCTATTAATTAATTTTAGGATGAAGAATTAATTTTCTTGTTTAGAAATATTTTGTTTATACCTGACATCGTAATAAAATCAAAATTGCTGAAGTTATTATTTTTAATATAATATAAATTATATTTTTCAAATATATAAAATTAACAATTAACGTTAACTTAAAAATGTTTATTCCTCATGAATATGTAGGTTAATAAATAAATCTCGGTATCCTACAAATCGGCAATAAAATATTATTAAAGAAAGAGCGGCCTGATGGTTCTAATGGTTGGTAGATGATTGGCTGATGGTTTTTAAGGAGCCTAATTTGCCGAGTGATTAGCGCACTGGTTCGCGGTGCCATGTATGCTTGTAGTGGTTCAGGATCCACTTCAAACCGTAGGTCCTGGTCTAATATGACTGTAAAGCGTTGGGCGTAGGGCTGACAATCCCTACCCTTTAAAAGAAAACATCTCCTGTGTCAATATTTGCCAGTAGGCAGACGACCTTGGCCCACCATTGGGCTGTTGCGCCAATGAAGAAGCAGTTTTTTAACTAATCATAATCATCAGCATATTTTGTAGAAAAGTAAACAGCTAATGTGCTTAATGTGCTTAAAGCTTATGTGTGATTAAGAAACAAACAGATTAAAAATCCCCACGAAAAAGCAAGGAATATTGCGTTTATTTATTATTTCAGAAATTAGTTTGTCTACTTTTAACATGATGGTTTTTAACAGCATGATAAACAGGACAGCAAATCTAATAATTCATAAGTATTTTTAACGGGAATTTGTCTTACTGATGAAAATTTCCTAAGTATATCCATTACGATTGTATAGTGATCATAGTAAAAGTCAATTATACGCGATTACTTTTAGATATATATATGAAGCAAATAACTTTAATTTAATATGGAACATTAATTTATATGGCAATTAACATACTTCACTTATCATTTTCATTTACTTAAGTATTTATGTGAAAAGAAATATAATTTACAATCAAACATTAAATTGTTACGAGGTTTATAAAAAAAGATAAAAAAAAAAAAATGTTGAGATTAAATGCATTGAAATGTTTATAATAATATCTAGATGCATTACTTTTTTGATTAATAATTATTTAAGTGTTTGAATTCTCTAAATATCCTGCAATCATGTCAGTATGTGGGCAGGATATTTCATATTTTAATATCATAAAAATAATGTTTCACATAAGATATGGTTTTGAAATGTAAACACACAAAAATTTTATCTTATATTTTAATATCATAAATCCCTGCAACTGTAATTGTAAAACAACAGAATAGTGTAGTATTTTTCCCAATCTATGAAATATAGCATTTCTATTCCCAGGGGAAACGAATGTATATTCTGTGTATGAATAAATAATAACCTATCACTCAAATCTGACAGCAGATAAGCAGTATGGTGGATATTTATACAACACACAATTAGTATTTTGTTCTAATGAGAACAAACTGACACTGAAATCTGACATCAGATAATCAGTGCCATGGATAATGATACATCATGAAATTAGCGATTGTATGTGCGAACTTCACAGGCTGAAACAATTACAGAGAGATATGGACTACCCCATGAGTTGCTGCACCGTAACTGGTGATAGACAATGGGTTGAGGAAGTGCCCAATCCAATGAGAAGTGACGACAGCTGACCCCCCCACTTGACGGATTTTCTTAAAAGGAGGTTTTTGTGGAGAAGAAAAGAGAGAGTGTTCTGCGACGAGTCGATAAGAAGTATTGTTTTTCACTTTTTTTGTAAATTGGCTGAACAGGCCGGAGATTCCGCATATTTACATAGTGAGCCCCTTGTGATTTCGTGTATCACGCCGTGTGATATTTAAGGTCTTCTGTAGACCGGATGCATTAGATTCGAGAACTCTGAAAATCTTCGAGCTTGGAGTGAACTGCACTTGCGAATCAAATTTTTATCTTTAATTTTCATTTCTTTGTAAATAGTAATTTGTAATAACCCAGAGTTATATATATATGTGTGTGTGTAATGCTTGTGAATAAAATTAAAGTGTTCCCATGAACCTGAAAGTCGCCCTATTCTTGAAGCCGTTATAGGTCTATTATAGGCCGGGACGTTACAATAGAGTGTAATAAAGTCTGCAACAAATGGTTGCATTTTGAAATTTATTAACTTGTGCAGTTATATTGTAAGCTTAATAAAGACGATTAATTTCCGTTTCCTCAATTTTTAAAAAATATAATTTTAAAATACATCCAATAATTCTAGGGCATCCGGTATTGCATTACTAAACTCTTGAACTCATTATTAAAAAAAAAAAAAAAAAAAAAAAGGTTAATTTTATGAAAAAAAAAAAATGTCCTTTAGCAAATGTATTTATTGAAGAAAGATAACGTGCAGAGATAAAAAAAAAAAAAAGCAAATTCCAAAGGAATTTTAAAAAATTATTTAATCTTTTAAAGCTGATAAATATTTTTAATCAATGAAGGTTATCATAGAAGTTTATTATTCCGACGAAAGAGAACATCGATAGATGTAATTACAGACACCGCGGTCGAGTTATCTAGAATGGTCATGCGCTTCCTTATTAAAGAAGTTGTGAACAAGAAAGGTCAAGAAACTTCTAAATCGCCAAGTAACCTTAATTAGCCACACAATACGAAAACAGATTTTTATCGCCAGCCATTCATGTCCTTGTTTAACCTTTTACAGTTTATTATCAAAGTCCTGCTTTAATAACATCCTTTCTCAACACACAATGCTAATGATCAGAAGTTGAACTTGAATTTCGTTTAGGGTTGAGAAAAACTGGAACGCGAAACAACAACATCGTTTGCTTATGGAAATAAAAGAATGGCAACTAAAGGGTATCGTGTTCGCTGGAAGATTCGAGGTGCAGGCTGATTTTATCTGGTCGTGTTGGATTTTCTATCGTGAACCCATCTGCATGTTTTCAATTGAAAGGACGGGCATGCAGATGGTCGGTTCTTTAACAATGGATTATAAAGCAAGACAAATGAGACTCGGGGTACTTCCTGTTTTCTTATCTTTCAGGTAGACTGGGTTTATGGTTCTTGGGGCTTTGTGCTATATGGCTAATGTGTTAAAAATTTGTCTTGCCAAAAACGATTAAAAAAAAAAAAAAATTCAACTATTACAATGTGTGTTGAGATTTTTTTTTTTTTTTTTTTCAGTGTTGGTGGTTTTTGTATTGTTTGGGTTGCTTTTTACATTATCTAAAGATTTTAAAATGAACTTTAAAAAGTTCGTTTGAAATTTGTTTAATATTCTTTGAGGTAAAATATTACTTTTAATTATTTGATTATTATATTTTAATTATCAATTATAGTAATTGACACAGCGTTTAAATTATTATTTTTTGTTTATTTCCGACAAAATGAAACGCATATTAGAATATTAGCACCAAATTAGGTATGTAAGTTTAGGTTACAACAAATAAGAAGGGATGCGAATCATGCTGTTTTTTAGTCTTCATGTGGTATGTCTAACGTGTTAAGTTTGTCTTGACGAAACTTTTTTTAATTCAACTATTACACTGTGCGTGTTTTTTTTTTTTTTCAGTGTTGGTAACTTTTGTATTGTTTGGCAGCTTTACATTACCTACCATTCTTAAGATGAAAAGTCCTCTAAAATGTGTTTAAGCTTCTTAATATATTATACGAGGTAAAATGTTACTTTTAAATTGTTTGATTACATCACTAATTATATTTTAATTATTATTTTTTTTCTAATGCAGCTGGCAAATACTTAGACCGTTATCTTTTAATGCCATAAGGGCTGCACCGACGTTACTCACTTAGCACTACCCAGGGGTAACTTGAAGATAAGCTACGGATGTGGAGTAACAATATCCCCGTAATGTCCTACGATCATGTTAGACCGGGACCTGATGTTTAAAGTGGATTCCGAAGCACTACAAATATCCATGGCCCTGCGGGATTCGAACCCGAAACCTGCGCCACTGAGCGCCAGAGAGCTAGCCACTCGGCAATCAGGCCGATAAATAGTATGCTGTAATAAAAAAAAAAGCTAATAAAGAAATTCCTGCATAATAACACATAAATATAATAAGCGTTTTAGTATTTGGTTAGATTTTTCTAGTAAAGAAGCTCCTAAATGATAAGTCAAATGGTTTTTAATTATCGATTTTTGCATTCATGGCTAAAATTGTTTGTTCTCAATATCTGCTGATCCAAACAGAATTTAGTATTTTAATGTCTTTATGTATTTTAATGTGTCAAAATTGGTTTTAGTCAAGTGTGGATTTATGACTTATTTAAGACATATTATTATGAGTATTTTAATGACAAAATGCATATCTGTGTGGTTTGGCCAATTTTAAAAACCAACATGTTTTGGGCAGCAAATATCGTAGATATAAAAAAATATTTAAATAAGAAACCTGCAACTAGGCTAGCTCATTATCGATAACGGATCTGACCTTCTAGTTTCTAACAAAATAAATAATATCGAATAAAATATTTTGATAATATTCAAAAGTTTACTTTTTTATATTGAACTATATCGGGATCGTATTTCCTAATTAAATTTTTTATCAAAATCTTATATATATATATATATATATATATTATGTAAAATGGACATCACATCATCAGATGCGGCAACCTGCATAAAAAAAAGCAACAATAAACCTTTTTCTGCGTTTTGCAACTTGAATGCAATATTTTAACAACAACAACAACTCTATTAAAAAGCATTTAATTCCTTTTTTTTTTTATTACGACAACACTTTTGTTGGGTCGAAGAGAAGGTGTGGCACCAACAGGTTATCAGCGGAACGGTGAACCGTTTTAAGTACCGTGGAAGGTTCTTTTTTGCTATGCTGATGGCGTCCGAAGCCTTTGAGGGTTGGGTCTGTGGTGGCACACAAAAGGTTTTCTGAACTGTATGTACTAAGAAGAGTGACCCATAGCCTGGATGTTATGATATATGCTTGAGATGTTAGCATCCTGCTACTCTTTGCTGTTTCTCATTCTGTAAAAGAAAGGCAGCGTGGTATTGTAGCTGGGAAATATTATTCAAAACCTGTTGAATGAAAAGATTTATGTGGAGATTTACAATTTCAAGGGTCAATGAAATAAAGATTGAGGTCATCATATAATTTTTTATTAATTTTTGTAATGTATATCCAATAACCTTTCTTAGGTTTATTAAAAATGCACTATATTTTAATAATGTAGTTGGGACTTTAATCAACTTAGCAAATGTAGAACAGCGATGAATGTTCTGTATAATAAAAGCTAAATAGATATTTGTGCTGAATATTTTGTATTGAGAACTTTCTGGCTAAAATTCCAGATTCAGAAAAGTATGCTAAGTGAAAAAAAAATCTTATATTGTTCTGTTTGATATGTATCATAATGGCGGCATAGATTCTTTTTAATCTAAAAGACAGATGAATAGCTTAATAATATTTATTTGTGGAATCATGGTTAAATCTGTTGTTTTAATAATTTACTTCATAAATAAATGATTCCTTTTTATTTACTCCATAATAAATAATTATTTAATTTCTGGTTTCTTTATTTATGTTTTAGATCCCAGTTAAAGGATTTAAGGTTCTAAAGTTAAATTTTCAATGATTAAAGTTTCAAAGATCATGAAATAAAGATCGAGGCCAGCATATCATTTTTTTAATTAATTTTTTTTGCAATGTGTATCCAATAACCTTTCTTTCGTTTATTAAAAATGAATTGTATTTTAATAATGTAATTGGACTTTGATCAACTTAGCAAATGTAGAACAGTGATGAATGTTCTGTATAATAAGAGCTAAAGAGAGATTTGTGCTGAATATTTTGTATTGAGATCAATGGAAGAACTTTTAAAAATGGAATATGGCCTTTACTGGGTAAAATTCCAGATTCGGAAAAGTATGCTAAAGAAGGAAAGCACATTTTATATTGTTTTATTTGATATGTATCATAATGGAGCCATATATCATAATGGAGCCATATATCATAATGGAGTAATATGCATCATAATGGAGCTCCAAAATTAATAATTATTTAATTAAAAATTTATTTTAATTATTATTAATAATTTTTTTATTTACTCCATAATAAATAGTTATTTAATTTCTGGTTTCTTTGTTTATGTTTTAGATCGCAGTTAAATATATATTTTTAACAGAAAACAATTAAGCCGTAATATATCGATTTGACTTGACCTGACTTGATAATTTAATTTCTAGTTTCTTTTTTTATGTTTTAGATCCCAATTAAATATTTTTTTTTTAACAGAAAGCAATCAACCGGTAACATACCGACTTGACTTGGTATTTGTGAATAAATCCTGGTTAAATCTGATGCTTTAATAATTTACTCAAATTAATAATAATTAATAATTATTTAATTAATAATTATTTTAATTATTATTAATTAATTTTTATTTACTCCATAATGAATAGTCATTTAATTTCTGGTTTCTTTATTTATGTTTTAGATCGCAGTTAAATATATTTTTTTAACAGAAAACAATCAAGCCGTAATATATCGGTTTGACTTGACCTGACTTGATAATTTAATTTCTGGTTTCTTTTTTATGTTTTAGATCCCAAATAAATATTTTTTTTAACAGAAAGCAATCAACCGGTAACATACCGACTTAACTTGGTATTTGCGGAATAAATCATGGTTAAATCTGATGCTTTAGTACTTCACTCAAATTAATAATTATTAATAATTATTTAATTAATAATTATTTTAATTATTATTAATTAATTTTTTATTTACTCCATAATGAATAGTCATTTAATTTCTGGTTTCTTTATTTATGTTTTAGATCGCAGTTAAATATATTTTTTTAACAGAAAACAATCAAGGCGTAATATATCGGTTTGACTTGACCTGACTTGATAATTTAATTTCTGGTTTCTTTTTTATGTTTTAGATCCCAAATAAATATTTTTTTTAACAGAAAGCAATCAACCGGTAACATACCGACTTGACTTGGTATTTGTGGAATAAATCCTGGTTAAATCTGATGCTTTAGTACTTCACTCAAATTAATAATTATTAATAATTATTTAATTAATAATTATTTTAATTATTATTAATTAATTTTTTATTTACTCCATAATGAATAGTCATTTAATTTCTGGTTTCTTTATTTATGTTTTAGATCGCAGTTAAATATATTTTTTTTAACAGAAAACAATCAAGGCGTAATATATCGGTTTGACTTGACCTGACTTGATAATTTAATTTCTGGTTTCTTTTTTATGTTTTAGATCCCAAATAAATATTTTTTTTTTAACAGAAAGCAATCAACCGATAACATACCGACTTGACCTGGTATTTGCGGAATAAATCCTGGTTAAATCTGATGCTTTAATAATTTACTCAAATTAATAATAATTAATAATTATTTTAATTATTATTAATTAATTTTTTATTTACTCCATAATGAATATTTATTTAATTTCTGGTTTTTTTATTTATGTTTTAGATCGCAGTTAAATATTTTTTTTTAACAGAAAGCAATCAAGCGATAATATACAGATTTGATTCGACTTAACCTGACTTGGTATTTTGAGATGTATGCTCGCTGACGCTGCTTTATCTCAATTTATTCAAATGCTTTTTTAAAATACAAGAGATAAAAGAATTTGACTGAAGTGAAAATGAAATTTTTATAATGGAACTACTCTAAAACTGAATTCTTGAATTCACTGCCTACGACGACTTACAAATTCCTTTTATAACACAAGAATCGTTGCTCGTACTTTCTAGCAATTAAAAGAATATAAATTAGAAGAGAAAATTTGAAAAATTAAGGAATGGATAAAACTTCAGATCAAATAGATTGTAATATTTTAACAGTTGAATGGTGATTAGAATAATATATCGAACTCTTCTAGAACTTGACAATGGATTTACTTATACAGCTCTGACAAAAGTGTAAGTCACTCTGAAAAAGTTCTGAATGTTTTGAAACCAAAATAAATTAATACAAAAGTTTAATATTGATGTTAATTAATAAATTATTTATTAGAAACTTTAATATTAATTTAGTATTCATAATATACTTATTTATTATATTAAATTAATATTATCAACATAAATTTTATATAATAAATTAATTTACTATTAACTAATATATTAATTTTTATAACTTTAATATTTAATTTATGAATTAATAACTTTCTTAATAAATTAAAATTAATAAATTATTTATTAGAAACTTTAATATTAATTTAGTATTCATAATATAATAAATAAGTATATTATGAATACTTATAATATTAATTTAATATAATATTAAATTAATATTATTAACATAAATTTAATATAATAAATTAATTTAATATTAACTAATATATTAATTTTTATAACTTTAATATTTAATTTTTATTAATAATTTACTTAATAAATTAAAATTAATAAATTATTTATTAGAAACTTTAATATTAATTTAATACTTGCAAATTAATATTAAAGTTTCAAAATAAATTCATGCAAAACCTCTCAAAATTAATCGTAGGCCGTAAAGTGCAAAGATTTATTGTTTGGTAAAATTGCTCTTGGGCTTTATGGCGTCCTCATTAATTTTGTTCAAGCTAAGTACTAATTTTGAAACACTTTGTCGCATTATTATCACTCCATCCTTCTCAAGAGAGTGTTTGGATATCATTGACTTTATAAACTTTCTAATTATCTAAAGACTTTATGAGTGTTTAGTTGAGTAGAGTCTGGAGATTGAGGTGGCCAGTCTAAAATTTCAGTGTTGTGAAATGAATAATGAATCCAACTTATTAAAACCCGTTATATATGGCATGTTACATTATCAGGCTGAAATTTAAGATCACCCATATTGTATCAGTGATTATTTTAAAATTCATGATCTCGATGTCTTTACAAGTAAGTTGACTTTCATAAATAGAGATTTATCCTAGACCAACAGTTATTATGTAAACATCATTCATTAGTAATTGTAACATTTTTCCTACGAGAAGAGTTGTAGCATTGCATTCCCAGGAGAGAAGAATGTATATTCTTTGACAAGTACAAAATAACCCATCACTCAAATTTTACAACAGACAAGCAGTATCGTGGGTAGTTATATTACATGCAACTAGTGTTTTATACTAATGAGAACAACCTGTCACTCAAATCTGATAGCAGATATTCGGCATCATGTATAATGAGACTCAGGAAATTAGCGAATGTCTGTGCGACCTTCACAGGTAGAAACGTTTACAGATGGAATATGGACTACACAGTTGTTCCATTGTGATTGGTGATAGACCATGAGCTGAGAAATGTCTACTCCAATGAGAAGTGAAGGAAGCTGATGATGGAATGTTTGTTCTCTTGATGTTGATGGAATGTTTTAAAAGGAGGTTTTTGGTGAAGAAGAGAAAGAGTTCTGCGACTAGTCGACCAGAAGTGGCGTTTCTCTTTTTTTCTCTGAGGTGACTAAATAGGAATGAGATCTCCCCTGTTTTCAAATTGAGCCGATTGCGGTTTCATGTATATCATGCCATATGATAATTAAGGTCTGCCGCAGACGACGTGTTTAAAATTCTTAAGATTCTCAAGAACCTGATAATCTCCGTCACTGCAGTGAACTGCATTTGTGAATCAAATTTAAATCTTTAATTTTCCTTTTCACAATAAATTATAATAATCGAGAGTTCTGTATACATATATAATGGTTGTAAATAAAAATTAAAGTGTTCTTGTGAACTTGAAAGTGGCCCTCTTGAAGCCGGTATAGGCCTAGCATAGGTCGAGACATTACAGTTATATTTCTTAAGTTTTTTGATGGGGATAGAATATTATAGAAAAAATGTATGAAATCATTGAAATCATTTGAAATCAGTTGTACCATATACCGCAGTGTACAGAAAAATTAAATTTTTCATGAATCTTTTTGCTAAGAACTTTTAATGAGACTTAATGCTTTGTTATGAAGAACTTTTTTTTTTAAAGTAATTATTCTGTGAAATAGTAGGAGAAGTTTACATAAAAATTTGATTTATTAGAAAATGGATCTTTCTACCAATTTGCCACTATAAAGTGCTTTTACTATTAATAATGATAATGACATAAAGCTTGAATTAAATAGTAGGATATTTACGCCAAATAAATATGAAGAAACCAATTCAATTCAAAACTTATTAATGTTAAAACAAAAATTAACGTATACGAGACCTTAATCAGACCAATAATTTTATATGGCAGCGAGTGGCTAGCGCTCCTGTGCTTGGTATCACATGTTTCGGGTTCGAGTCCCGGTGGTGCTATGGATGTTTGTAATGGTTCGGAATCCTCTTAAAACCTGTGGGTGTCGGTCTAATAGGATCGTAGAGTATTGTGGGGGATAATTTACTCGCGTCCGTAACTTATCTTCAAGCTACACAGGCCCCCTGGCTATTGCTGAATGAGTAACAACAGTGCAGCCCTTGCTTATGACATGAAGATTAACTGTCTCTATATTGCCAGCTGCAGTTAAACAACAACAATATATTACATTAATATGTGATATTGTATATTAATAATAATGCATGATAATGTAATGTATAAATATATTGTAATTAAAGGAAAATTATAAATATACAATTTTTTGCTGATTGAAAGAATTATTTTAAAAGAAAAAAATAAGATTGATAAAGTTATATATATAAAATCACTTAAAATGCACTATAAATTTAAATTGGATAAATAATACGTAAATAAATGAAAATGAACATCAAAAACATTTTTTTTACGTGATAGGAATATTTTAAAAGAAAATTCAATTGATGAACTAATTTTCAAACTTATTCATTTTTATTTAAAATAAAATAAACTATAAATTTACATGCGATATATGATTCCTTCTTTACATAAAAAAATCATTGCAATCATTAAATTAATTCAACAATACTAATAACAATGCAATTCTTACGAAGTACTACCAACAAAAATAATGGATTCGTTCGTAATATGTAAAAATTAATAAATAAAATTATTACGAATTTATTTTCCAAGGACAATAAAGTAAAATACCATGTACCACAAAAAAGAAAATATTTATGCGGTATTGATGGCCATTGTGCAATTTGTCCTTTTCTTTTCTTGCCTTTTTTTCTATGCCCTCACATAATGGCGCCCAATGAATAGTGATTGGTTATTTCCCAAAACCGCGTCACGTCACGCACAACTCTATTAGTCATCGATGTTTCCGAAAGCGTTGCCTAGGCAACCGATGGACATTCACCTTCATCTCCCAAACCCGCATTATGGAACGCCCTGCAATAATAGCAGCATCATTAGGTCCCTCATCATTGATGCAATAATACCCATGATGGACATTTTGTTGGGGGGACGTATACAAATTAAATGACAGAAACTATAAATACAAATTTGGATCTAGAATTTCCAAAAGCATATTTTCCTTTTAGGGACTGAATGGCCGAGTGGTTCTGGCGCTCGGTACCACAGGTTTCGGATTCGAGTCCCAGCGGTGCCATGGATGTTTGTAGTGGTTCGGAATCCACTTTAAACCGTAGGTCCCGGTCTAACATGTAGAGTGTAGTGTATGAACGTTGAAGGAGTATTGTTAATCCGTGTCTGTAGCTTATCTTCAAGCTACACGCAGTTCATGGGCAGTGCTAAGTAAGTAACGCCGGTGCAGCGCTTGCTTAAGGCATCAGGGATAACTGTCTAAGAGTTTGCCAGCTGCATTAGAACAAAAAAAAAAAAATTATTTTCAAATATCTCATTTTTATTAATAATTTTTTTTTTTTTTAATTAGTAGTGAGTAGTAGCTGCAAAGACCATTTTTTATGTTTTATATAAACAGCCTAAATAGATTCATTGAATATTGAAACAATCATAACAACAATAATTATTATAGCAATACAAATAAAAATATTTCTAAAATTAGACCTATATGTAAACTTACAGCAAACTACTCGAGGGCCTGATGGTTGAGTGACTAGCGTTCTGGTGCTCGGGGCCTCGGGTTCGAGTCCCGGCGGTGCCACGGATGTTTGTAGTGGTTTGGAATTCAATTTAAACTGTAGGTCCCGGTCTAATATGACTGTAGAGCGTCGGGAATAGATCAGACAATTCTACCTTTTAAAAAAGAAAACTTCTATTGTCTAGAAGCCTTTTTAGAAATCTGCCAGCAAGGAGGCGGCCTTTGTGCCACTGATGATGATATTCATTAAAATGAGGCAGTTTAAAATGGTGAAAGTATGATTTGAGCAATGTCAATTTCATCATCAATCTACTTGTTACGTGCCTTTTTCTGATTTTTCGTAATTTGCAAATGTGAGCTAGTTACTCTTAGAAAGTTTTCCTATTTATGTCATATTATCGTGTAGAAAGTCTGTTTATTATGCACCCTGGTAAAAGGCTAAATATGCTACAAAAATAGCAGTGGCGAATAAGATCTGGCCAAGTCATTTAAGAAAAGTATCTCGTAAAGCTTCAAACTTATATCATTTCATATAATTTTTTCCAATACATTTAATAATCTATCATATTTAATTTATCTTTTATTTTGACATTTAAAAAAAAATTTCCTTCACATTTGACGCAAGTCATTCAACTTTCGAAAATGATCTGTTCCAAGAATAATAACACAAATAAAATAGTTAAGACGAAGGAGGAAAGAAATGCATTTATAATCCCGATCAAACCATTCTTGGATGAAAAACGATGATCAAACAATAGTTTTAAAATTCAAATGAGGAAATCATAGTGATTACAGAAAAACTGCGGTGATTCGATCATAAATTATCCTTTTCTTCTTCTTTTTTTTTTCAAATTTGCCCAGCACTGTATGTTACACTTCGAGAATATTTGTTTGGAAAGAAAATCGATAGACCGAATAATAATACGAATAAAATTTTTTTTTACATATTTACCTTTTTTTTTTTCTGTTGTAAATAAATATTTTATTTTGGAATATATTCCGATTTTTTTTCTATTTATAAGTTATTTCCGATATTCCGATGTTTTCCTATTGATTTTAGTAGGAAGAAGACATTATTTATTAAATTAAAAGTCCAGAATAAATATTTATTTTTGAATGCATTCAGAGTTATTAATAGTAATAATAGTTGATATTTTATGCAACTATTTAATAACTTTTCAAATTCAATCATTGTTAATAATATAATACCTTTTATCTGACCCTTTTTATTAATTAATACGGGAAAGTAAAATGGGATCTTATAAAATATGATACAGAAAAGTTGCCTTATAAAGTTTATTTAATAAAATATTGTAATGTTTCGACCTATATTAGGTCTATAACGGCTTCAAGAAGAGGGCCAATTTCAGTTTCTGGGAAACATTTTAATTTTTATTTACAAGCGCTATATATATACAGAACAGTATTTATTACAAATCACAATTTACTAAAAAAATATGAAAAATAAAGTATTAATTAGAATGATTCACAAGTGCAGTTTAATCCAAAAAGAGAGATTTCCCAGATAATTTCAGAGTTCTCAAGTCTGCAACCAATATATTTCACCGGTCTGTGACAAACCTTAATTATCACACAACGTGATACACGAAACCACAAAGGTCTCACTTTGTAAGCAGGTGGAAACTTGGGAATGTTCAATCACTTCCAGAAAAAAGAAGGGGGAAAAAAACACTTCTTGTCAACTCGTCGCAGAACTCTCTTTTCTTCTCCAAAAACCTCCGTCAAGGGGAGGAGAGCAGCTTCCCTCTTTTCATTGATTTAACACTTCCTCAGCCCATGCTTTATCACCAATCATGATGCAACAACTCATGGCGGAGTCCATATTCCATCTGTAATTGTTTCGGCCTGTGAAGATCGAACAGACAATCGCTAATTTCACGTGGTCTCATTATCCATGACACTGGCTAACAGATTTGAGTGACAGGTTGTTCTCATTAGTACGAAACACTAATTGCATGCAATATAAATATCAACAACATTGCTTATCTGCTGTCAAATTTGAGTTAAAGGTTGCTATTATGAACTTGTTAAAGAATATACATTCCTCTTTCCTGGTGACGAAATGCGACAACTCTTCCCGTGGGAAAAATGCTACAGTACATAAGTATAAATAATTTTTTTTTTTGAGCAAACAAATTATATGATGCCAATATGTTTTTAGAGTAAGTGCATGTTTTCGTTTGAACGGACAGTTAAACTAGAAAGTGTCCAAGCAGAAGATGTTGACAGATTTCATGCCTTGGAGCAATAGTTCGGAATCGATGTTGAGAAGAGGCATCAGAATTTAAAAGCACATAATCGTTTTAAAAGGTTCACTAAAGTTTTGCGTTCAAATAGTTTAATGTAAAAGACAAAAATCAAGGTATTTAATTCAATGGTAAAATGCATACTTTCATATGGAACCGAAACATTGACATTAATTAACCAAACAACAAAATAATGAAATAGTTGGCAAAATAGATGCTTTAGAAGAATTTTAAAAATATATTGGCCACAAACAAAATCAAACTTCTTCTTCATTGGCGCAACAGCCCCGTTTTGGTCAAGGCCGACTACCTACTGGCAGATTTCGAGATAGAGGAAGATTTCTTTTAAGGAGTAGGGTTGTCAGTCTTACACCCAATGTTCTACAGTCATATTAGATCGGGATCTACGGTTTAAAGTGGATTCCAAACCACTACAACAATCCCCCCATGGTACCGCTGGGACTCAGATCCAAAATCTGCGGCACCGATTGCCAGTCACTCGGCCATCAGACTCTAATATCAAACTTGGATCTTTTTAATAAGACAAAAACAAGAACTGTTCACAAATAACATAAAAAGAGAAGGCGGCAGTGGATTGACCATATACTAAGTATGCGTTCAGCTAAAGTTCCAGCAATAGCGTTAACATGGGTTCCGAAAGTAAAAGGAAAAGAGAAAAGACCCATGTTAACATGGAGAGGAGAATGGTAAAGAATGAGAGGAACCAGGCTGGGTAGGTGAGTTGGTCACATTTAAGATCTGCTTTGCCTGGCGCAATAAGCTGAAGACCTTATGTGCCACTGGGCACAAATTATATCTTCTTGTATATTTTAAATAACAATAATACATGTCTAAAATTGATTTGTATTATTTTTCACTTTAACAATAACATTACCTTTTACTCATGGCTTAGTAATAACATGCTCAGTTAGTGAACAGGCGAGCTAAGGTCTGAAAATGCCAGCGGCGTTCGTTGCAGTAATTGCTTTTAGAAATGAGTAGATTCGAAGGTAGTTTTGTGTAAACCGTCTCGCATTCATAATCTGGAGGATTGAGCAAAGTTTTCTAGATCCCTCCCTTCCCATACGACATACAAATGTGGGACAGCTATCTCTAAAATCTCTTTGATCGGATATTTTTCTTTATTATCTATTGGTGCACTATATATATAGATATATATAAGCAAAACATCAAAGCTTACAAATGTTCAAGAAAAATATTAGTATTCAATTTTAATTTTACTACATTAAATATAAATAGTAACACAAATATTACGTATAATTATATTTTATAATGATTGCGTTAAATTTATTAAGTATTATTTTATATACATTTAGTTATTAATTTATTATTATTATTGTCTATTGGTGGACTGTATGAGATGTATAAAATCAAAACATCAATGCCCACAAATATTCAAGAAAAACATTAGCATTCAATTTTAATTTTAATACATTAAATATAAATAGTAACGCATATAATATTACATATCATTGCATTTTATAATGATTGCTTTAAATTTATTAATTATTATTTTTTTCTGATAAAATAAAAATCTTTTGATAAAATAAAAACAAGTAATATAAAAAAAAAAATGTTTTTAAAGACAATTCCTACTTTTTTCACTATAGTGCAGAAAGTCATTTATAAATAATTTTCATTCATTTTAAGTTTATCTGGCGCCATCTATTGGTAGATATAGCAACTTATATCTAAAAAAAAACTAAAATTAATTAATTAAATTTAATGAATGAATTAATATTTGAAAAAACTGTATTAACATCAAGTGTCATCCACTACAAGTTTAAAAAATGTATTTGAACTTGAGTGGATGAATAAAAAGTATTTTATGAACGATTGAAAATTTGAACACGATATATATAGATAGAGTGAAGAAAATAGGAATAAGAAAAATTGGAAAAGCTAATTACAAATTTTGATAAATTACGCGCAGAATTTAATTTTATTATGAATTTTCAATGAGATAATTTTTAAAAAATTTTTTGATAAATTTATTTTAAGTATTTGAATTATTTTTAAGCTTAAAGAAATTGTCAAAAGAATCTAAATTGAATTAACCATTTATATTATTCAAACATATCTTTCAGTAATACAATTTATGAAGATTCTTATATGATGTATATAATCATTAATTATTTTACCATTAATTTATAATTAAATATTTTTTTTTTTCATTTTATACATATTTACTACATTGGTGCACTAACACCTTAACTATCAACATTTTTTAAAAATATTTTTTTTTATCTGTTTTGGTCCGTAATTGCTAAATGTTAATTACTTCGTAATAAATAAAAACTATTAGAAATGAATTATTATAACCTCTTTCTAAATCAAATGTTGATTAACTTCAGCAATACAAATGTGAAACATTTTTATTTCGTTTTTCATATTTTGTTACACTAACTAAATTACATCAAAACAATTCTCGATATTAAACTTGGCTTCATTTATTTATTTTTTGGAATTATGACCTACATTTCGTTCGTTGAAGTTTATATTACTTTCTTATAAAAATAGTTATCGATTTACCTTACTAGACAATAAGTGTTTCATATTTTGGAAATATGAGAATCTCCCCCTCAAAAAAAATAATAAAATAAATAACAATAATAATTGCTTAGTATTATATACTGATATTTAGTTTAATGATATAATTTTGGTGTTTCAATTAATGAAAGAAAATATTGTTTTTAAATTAAATAATTTAGTTTTATATTTAATTAAGAAAATAAAGGTATGAGAAATGCACAGTAGGAAATTCTATATTCTATTTTATATTTAAAAATTTTTTTTCTTGCATTTTAATTGCAAAAAATACATAAGATTTAGTAATTGATTATTTAGAGATTAAGTAGTTTAGCAAAAATTCAAATAAAAAGAATTTAATTGAATCAATTGTTTTTTAATTGGTATGAATTGTTTTTAATTGGTTTGAATAGTTTTGAATTGTTTTTTAATTGGTATTAAGTGATTTTAACTGATATTAATTGTTTTAATTATCAATTGTTTTTAATAGGTATCAAATGGCTTGAAGCATCAATTGGTTTTTAAATTAATTATTTTGGTTTTAGTCTTAATTGTGAAATTAAGTTAAGAAAATAAGGTAGCGTAAGAAAATTCTTTTTAAAGCAAAAAAAAATTTAATTTAATTTATTTAATTTAAAGAATTTATTTATTTATTTAATTTAATTTAACCCCCTTGCATTTAACTACCGAATTTATTTTTATTCGGTATTTGATTATTCATTTACAAATTGGTTTTTTAGTAATAAAATAAATGAAATAACAATGTGTCATTATTTAAAATCAACGGTAGATTGAAAATGAACATATCTTTATAAATTACTCACGTACATGCAGTTTACTTTAAAAGTTCAAATAACTATTATTTTCTTATATTTTTTCTCCCAATCAATAAATATTTACTTTATCGATATCGATATGGTATTTAAGAAGATTGGAATTGTCAAAAACTTTACAGATGATTATTTAATAAAAAAAATAAATAAGTTGATTTTCTAGAAGTTGAAATTTAATCTTCTTATTGATTGATTAAATACTCAAAGATAAGAAATAGAATTTTTTCAAATGATGGGAAATGTAACATTTATTCATGAATGATTTTCTAGTACCATATAGAATTAAAAGTAATTTTACTTCTTGTAAAAAAACTTGAAAATTTAAACCGATTGTAAAATTCTAAGAAAAAAAAGTAAAAGAATTTAACCTTTTTAATGAAATTTAAAAATAAAAGTTTTTAATTAGTGCAAAAATTAAGCACGGAAATGATACATTTAAATGTTTAGAATTTTGGAGAATTTAATTTGCTTCTTTTGATTTTTGAAATTTTTGTTTTTCTTCGAAATATTATTTCGAAAATTGAAATTTTGTTTTTTTTTCTTCGTTTTCATTTTGAAAATTGAAATTTTGGTTTTTCTTCTTAAATTTCATTTTTGAAAATTGAAAATTTGTTTTTCACTGAAATTTTATTTTGAAAATTGAAATTTCAAAAAAAAAAACAAAATTATTCTTCGTTTCTTTAGAATTACAAAATTTCGTTTTTTAGAACTTTTTTTATTATTTTAAATGGCGGGAGCGATATGCTTTTTTAAAACGATCCACGGTTTTCATCAAGACTTATTTTTCAGTTGTTTTCGCCACATAAATATATATGAAATTAGTTCAGCTGTGACTCTTTGATATATAAGCTAAACTATTTTGTGTACATATTTTTATTGTTGATTTAAACAGTTCCTCTTTAGCAATCATGCTGAAATATTATGTCGGTAGATTCTTTTCATGTTTTAAACATTCTGCCATGCAATCTTTAATTACTTTGATGATTTACTTTATAAATAAATTCTTACTTATACACTTGTGTTTTTAAAAATATATATATATTTTAATAATATATTTAGTGTTATTTTTAGCAAGATTTAATTTTTACTAGCACAATGGCTTTAAATTGAAAAAAAAAAAAAAAATTATTCATTCATCCGAATGATTTTATTTCATAGAAACTTATTTCGAAAGCAAGACAAATATTTGAAGTCATTCCTTTTTTTATGATATGCATTATTTTTTTTTATTCATTATTTTTCAAATGGCATCTTTTCGTTCTATCGGGTTTTTTTTTTTTTTTTTTTTTTTTTTTTTTTTTTTTTTTTTTTTGAGGTTTTCTTCAACAAGCATGGGAAATTTAATCTTGATGATATTTTTCAGTGACATAATAGAATCAAAGCTTTTAATAAGAAGTACAAATTTGGTATTTGAATGCATAAAACTGATGGAGTACACATTTGGTATTTGTACTCCATCAGTTTTATGCATTCTGGCAACTGTACTGTACTGTAATTTTTTTTTTTTCCCCCACTTGGTAGACAACATCTAGATCAAGTCCAAGAACCCGTGTGCTCTCGTAGAAGGAGGGAAAAGGGAGGGCAGCTTCTGTTGTGATGGAGCACCCGTAGGTAGATATCTGACTTGCCTTGACACTAAAAGAAGGTCAGTGTCTTCCGGGAAGACTTTTAGGGGGAACTACCCAGTATTTGAGTATCGTATTTAAGAAAACCCGGAAAATATCCACTAGGTAGTCTGACTAACGAGGGCAATATGCTGAACAACACAAACGTCACGGAGTCTCCTCGTTTTTGAAACAGCGTCTACAACAATGCCGCCAGCGTATTGAACCTCAGACCTAATGCTCACCAGCGCCGCACATTGCCACGAGTCGGGCAAACTATTTACATATTTATTAAAATGGTTCGTGTTCATTTGTTAGCCACGAGTCGGGCACGTACTGTAATGTAGTAATATTAATAACTTTTGCTTAAAATTCTTAAGAAAAGTTAACTTAAGAATAGTTTCCAATACTTTTGTCTATTTAATTATTTTAAAATTTTTAACATATCCTGCATTACTTAATATACGTGGACATAATTATCAAAATATATTCCATATGAACATAGTTATAATTTAAAATTACGTGTATACACGAAAAAATGTGTTTTACAATAATATACAAATATTTATAAAATCCTTATTTAAGATAAATAAGAAAAAGTATAGTTTATATGTCATTAGAAATATCAACGTAGCAAGTTTATGTTATCAATCAATAAGCGAAAAATGCATCATAATTTCAAAAGGATGCCTTTTAAATTATAAACATTAAATCAAATTTATTAGCCTAAAAAAAAACTTATTCCTTTATATGTCTTTTTAAAAATAAAAATACACGATTTTTAATTTAGTTTGTTTACATTCCCTGACTTGCACCTTCGCAATCTTATTTATGGGTTTGAGGTTATTTCTTCCTTCAGAGGCTATTTGAAATCGGAAGTTTGTGTCATAAGGCTTTACAAATGAAAATTTGATCTTAGCTATTTACAGCGACGTAAAATCAATAACGAAAAGACATGGTAATGAAGATTTAGAGAATGTAGATGTATCGTGAGAGAAATGAGTTAAAAAAAAAAAAAAAAAACGATTTGTTTTCAAAAACAAATAAATAAATTATTTTGTATGAAAGAAGACAGGTGTTTGTTAACTTTCAAGTTTATTTTCTTTGTTCGTTTTTTCAGTTAATAATTATATTTTAAATAATAATAATTTTTTTTTTTTTTTTTTTTTTTTTTGTGAATTTTGAGAGAAAGTTTACGGCGAATAAGAAACATCTGTTTATTTCTAATTGTTTCTTCAGGCAAAAATTTCTTCGCTTCGACACTTCATTTTAAAACCAAATAAATAAATTTTTTTGCATGAAAGCAGACAGTTTTTTTTGTTAACTTTCAAGTTTAATTTCTGAGCTATTTTTTTAGTTATTAATTAAATATTAAATATTAAATTTTCGAGAAACCTTTGCAAATAAGAAACATCTGTTTATTTTAATTATTACTTCAGACAAAAATTTCTGCGCTCGAAGCTTCGTTTTAGAACCGAATAAATAATTTTTTTTTTTGTATGAAAGAGGACAGGTTTCTGCTAACTTTCAAGTTTAATTTCTTTGTTAGTTTTTTTCAGTTATTAATTAAATTTTAAATAATAAAATTTTGTTTGATTAATTTTTGAGAACCCTTTGCAAATAAGAAACATCTGTTTATTTCTAATTGTTTCTTCAGACAAAATCGCTTTATTTTAAAAACCAAATAAATAAATTTTTGTGTGAAAGTAGACAGGCTTTTTATTAACTTTCAAGTTTAATTTCTTGGTTATTTTTTTCAGTTATTAATTAAATTCTAAACATTTGTTGGTTAAATTTTTGAGAAATCTTTTGAAATAAGAAACATCTGTTTATTACTAATTGTTTCTTCAGACAAAAATTTCTTTTCTTTTCTTTCCAAATACTTTTTTTTTAACAAAAAATAATTATATTTCTTCTAATAAATTTACTGTAATACTTAATGTTATCTCTTTTAATAACAAATTCTAAATTTCTCTATATAAAAATGTCTAAATATTAGCAAAAAAAGAGAATTTCAAAACTTTTCAAAATTTTAATTTTATAAATACTACAAAATTAATACTACAATAAGACTTTCAAATTTTTTTCTTCACTATTATAATTGCTATTTTTTTTTTTTTTTTTACCACTTGCATTAAGTCTGAAGTTCTTTTAAATTATCGATGTTGCTTATTATGCCAATGCCAGTTTAATTTCTAACTGACCACGAAATTATATGAGAAAGTGCCCTGGATAAATTAAATAAAAAGTAATCACATCTAATAAAACATTTTTTTTTATCATTTAGAAGCTTAAATCAGCAGAACAACATGAAATTAGATTTTTAACCTAGTTCTCATATCCTTTTAAAACATACATTAAAAAATATCATTTTTATGCACTAAAATATAATTCAAAATGAACAACAACAAAAAAGAAAAACGTCACCAGAGAACAAAGAGCAATAAAAAGCAATTATTTTCTGAAAGGAATAAATAACGTGACGCAATATCCAGAAAATAAAAAAGTAAAATAACTAGGCTAAACAAATGAAATCTCGCCAAACAGCAAAGCCTTTTTTTCCCTATTCCAAGTCGAACGTCCACTGTTTATGAGAAAGGCAGGTGCAACAGCAGAATTGGCGACCGAATTTTGCACGAACGACCGGCTTGGGAAGCTAAGGTCACAGAGTTCACAAGATGTCACGCTGGAACCGACACTTAACAGAGCAGAATAATAACTTTTGATTTCGTCGACAGCCATTTTGAAATGTCGTTCGCCAAGCGCGGAGTATGACGGAAATCACAGTAAAAATCTGTGGCCACGACAGCTTGAAATTAGGTGTTATTTGGCGATTGTTTTTTTGGGAGAGTTTTCTTTTTTTAATACCAACATTGATTGGAAGGGAAGCATATAGCCTCATATTTTACGCTAGAGTTGTAGTGAACTCACTATGTTAAAGAGGGTACTTAAATATAAATTACTGTTTGTGGTGTACAAAAAGACGTTTTAAAATAAGTCAATGCATGAGATGTTATTACATAACTTGGGAGCTATTCTCAAAAAAATGTTTTAAATTATATGTCATTTTTGAGACTTGTTTTTTATTTTAATTCGTTGCAAACTTTCTATGACGAATGTAGATATGAGAAATCCAATAATTAACTCTACAAAGAAATAAACAGTAAAACTTATCTATCCGTAATCTATAAAAATATTTATAATGTAAGCAACATCTAAATCCTATCCTATCCTATCATCCTATATATAGATATATACAACAACGTATGCAATACACACACATATATATATACATACAAACGTTTGCCTGAAGGTCTATGGGATTCAATATTTAACTCTGCAATTCAAATTTGTTTACTCCTAATTTATAAAAATATTTATGATGTAAGCAACATATATATAATATATATATATAACGTATTCAAGATATATGCACACAAATATTTGCCTGAAAGGTATAAGGGTTTTATAATTAACTCTACGAAGAAATAAACCGTAAAATTTGTTTATTCATAAGCTATAAAAATGTTTTTATAACATAGGCAACGTATATATATATATATATATATATATAATAACGTATACAATATATATGTATACACATATATATTATACACACACACACACAAACGTTTGTCTGTGTGTGTTGTCTGAAGGTATAAGAGTTTCAATAATTAACCCTACAAAGAAATACTCAGTAAAATTTGTTTATTCGTAATCTAAAAATATATTTATAATGTAAGCAATATTTGAATCATCCTATATATATCTATCTATCTATTTACCTATATATATATATATATAATTATATATATATATATCCTTTTCGACAAAAGTTTGCCTGTAATTTTTCAAAAAATTATTATTTTTATATAAAACACCTCAGAAATTGTAGTCAGAAAGTAATTTTTCAGTATTGTTAAAAGTTGTATGTTACAGTTTTTGAACAAAATTTTCAATTATTTATTATTGTTTTACTAGAGTTCACTTTAATTTTTTTGTAATATATTTGAATCTATAATCCTGAAAAATTTTTATTTCATGATTATTTTACATTTAATAAAATGTATTATCAAATCGTCATCATGTTGTACATAAACTTTTTTCTTGAAAATAATGAGTATTTTTCATTTAAATTTTCCATGCATTTATATAGTTATAAGCAGGCTCTAAAAATAAATGATATTATTTTAAAGATAATTATGTATTCATGGTAATAATGTGTTATTATAATTAAGAATATGACATTTTGAAATTTTTTTAAACTAATGATATAAAAATTAATTAAAAGAATTCAAGTTTTCATGAAATAAAGAAATTGTAGAAAATGTTTGAAGAATTTATATTTAAAAACGCTTCAATATTTATAATTCAAAAGTAATGTATATATCATGTTTAGCTAATTTCATATTAATATTCTATCAAAAGTTATTTCATATATATGAAAGATATAATTGCGCAATAATACTTAAATAATACTTAGTTACTTCTAATCAAACAACTTTTCAATCTTATTTATTTTCCTTAACCAAACATTTTTAAAGTTAGAAAAAGGTTAATTATTTCGTAAGATTGTTTTACTAACACAAAACTTAGGATAAATAAATAATTTGATTATAAAATATACAAACATTGTAATTTAGTTTGTAATCATCAATTAATTATTATTATTTTATAACTGTAGAAGCTTTGTGATGTACGATGGAAAATTCTGGAATGATCTCGATGTGAATCCAAGTGTAATCTTCGATTATTTTCTTGCTAGAATACTTCTATGTAACAGTAAAGAAAAAGTCAAGTCATCT
The DNA here is from genome assembly GCA_021605095.1 of Caerostris extrusa. Lineage (NCBI taxonomy): Eukaryota > Metazoa > Arthropoda > Arachnida > Araneae > Araneidae > Caerostris > Caerostris extrusa. The sequence continues at coordinate 46,028 of BPLR01016500.1, forward strand.
ATAAAAAATTTATTTAGAATTAATATCGTTTATATTAGGTTTTTTTTTATTTAATATCGTTTATATTAAGATTTTTTTATTTAATATTGTTTATATTAAGATTTTTGTTATTTATTATCGTTTATATTAAGATTTTTAAATTTAATATCGTTCTTTTGTTTTTAATAACGTTTTATTTCATTTTTATTTAGAACGATAAATATTCTAAATAAAAATGTTTTTTGTTTTTAATATCGTTTTATTTTATTTTTTGTTTAGAAATATTTATCGTTTTTTTTGTTTTAATATTGTTTTATTGTATTTTTTATTTAGAATTATTTAACGATTTTTTTGTTTTTAATATCTTTTATGTTATTTTTTATTTAGAATTATTTATCGGTTTTTTTTTGTTTTTAATATCGTTTTATTTTATTTTTTATTTAAAATTATTTATCGTTTTAAAAATTTATTTAGAATGATATCTTTTTTATTTTATTTTATTTTTTGTTTTAAATTAATAGTCATTAACAGTAATGACTATTAATTTAAAACAAAAATCTTTACGATTGTTATTTTTTTTATGGTAAGGGGAAACGAATATTTTTAAAAACAAATACTTGAATGAATGCCTTACCATAATTTATTGAATCACCTGTCACATTGTTGACGGTAGGGTGCTATTTATTCTCTAGTGTTCTTTAAAATTTTCCGCATTTTCTGAATAGCGAATAGCCTTGACATGCCTTTTGACGAGAGGTATTGTCTGGTTTTCTATTGCTTCATTATATGTTTGGAGCTTAAAAACGTCAAAGTAAAAATAACAATTTTGAGTGGAAATCGTTTTTCTGGTGAAAAAAAAAAAAAAAAAAAAAAAAAAAATATGCCAAAAAGTCTGTAAGCAGCAGCACATAAAACTATAAATGTTAGCTTCATTAATTTAACTTGGTTAATTAAAAATTTAAAACAACATTTTTATAAATTATAATTTTTCTAAAACATTTACATTTTACAAAAAAATTTATTATTTTTATTTTACATTCTATTGTTTAAGTCTGTTATATCTTTTACTATTGAACAACAATATATGTAATATAATATTCAAAATAAATTACATTAATTAATTTTGTATTAAAAATATTAGAATAAATATTATTAGAATTTTTTTGAAATTATTAGAATAATTATTATTAGAATTTATAAGAAAAATATTAGAATTTATTTTTAAAAAATTAGAATTTTTAGAAACATTAGAAATTATTAAAACAAATATTATTAGAATTTATTAGAAAAACATTAGAATTATTAGAAAAAAATTAGAATTTATTAGAAATATTAGAATTTATTATTTTAAGTATTATTTAAATATATATTTATTATTTTACTTATTCTTATTATTTAAAGTATATCACGCTTATCATTTGGAACTAAAGTCACATTTAGAAAGGATATATTCATTTACAATTATGGATTTAAAGAAACTTATTCTCTCATACAGTCTTGTCAAAAATTATTCGACAATTACAAAATATATGCAGAAAAATCAATATCAATCTTACAATTATACAATGAGATAATGAATAAAATTGATCGACCAATAATAATTACAGCAGTCAAATAAATATACCAAAACTTTATTTCACTAAAATATTATTATGTACAACAATAATGAACAATTTTCTGTTATATAATTTTACAGACAAGTACAAAAACATTTATAATCCTCAAGGATTCAGAAGTTTCTGCTTTTTTTTAGTTCATGAACAAATACTTATTCAAAACAATATTTTTAAAAATAATTTTAATTTCTTGTAGAAAAACCGTGAAATTTATTAAAATGTAAAGTTTTATTAAGTAAGTTTATAAGTAAATTATTTCATAATTAATAAAAAAAATTGTAAATAGAACTTTTAACATTATTTTTTGAAATAATTGAAATCGATAACGATTAAATAATAGATTAAAATGAAGTTAATACACACATGTTTTCATAACTAATTTCTTTCATTAATTTTAAATGAAGATAATTTTAAAAATCCAATTCATTGTATAAGATTTCACAATTTTTTTTTTAGACATTTATTTGCATACAATTATTTTTCTTTACGAAGCAATATTAATAATAATTCAGATAATAATAAATGCATTAAAAATGAATTAAAAATAATAAAAAAACAATATAAATATTTATCTTTCTAATAAATGTGTCAGTCTTAGAAAAATTAAAAAAATTTTTTTTACAAAATTGCTTCGATAGATTTTAATTTTTTACAGAGAAAAACTTATTTATAAGCTAAAATTTTTCTTTATAATATCCTTTTCAAATTCCCAGAAAAGGGAAAAAATTATTTTATATCATTTGCATAATTTTAAAATGCATAGCGTACGAAATTTCAAGGTAAATTTACTTTCATTTGATTTTAATCTAATTAGAAGCACTGATTCTTAGAACGATTCTCTTCGATTCTTAGAACTTTTATATTTTCTTTCACTAAAAACTCCATCATGCAAATTTGTTTCCTAAAATGTTTTTCTTTTTTTTTCATAAAAAATAGTTTATTTGAAAGTGGGAAGCATCAAATTAAACATATGAGGTAATTTTGGCCAAATCCATATATACAACCATCTGTTGCTGAAAAGGAAAAAGAGACAGTTTATTTATGCCTATGTATTTGTATTTAATACATTTTTTATCCTTACACAATATGTTATATCTTATTAAGGAGTAGACACCGTATACCGAAGGTTTACAATATAGTTGAAAAATGAACATTTATTCGAAGTTTTATTAAAAAAATGAGCAATTATTATTACTATGTTTTTAAAATCTATACTAAGGCTATATTAAGGTTGCCGCATGGTCTGTATACAGGCCTATTTTATAATAAATGCATTTTAACAACGTTAACGTTTATAAATTTTTGAAATTTTAATGAATTTTAATCAAAATAATGAAGTTTTTATTTTATAGAAAACTTAGTTACATTTTCTACTTCAATTTTTAAAACATTTATGATTCCAATTATTATTAATTATTATATTTTTAATTATTATTAATTATTAAAAATTTATTATCTTCTCATCTATTAAAAAAATTCTGATTGAGAAACAGTCGCAAATTATTATGCTGTGACATCTTTTTAAATCTTTTTAATGATGGACATCTCAAGCGGTACATGTTTATTAATTCTTTTGCTTAACAACTAATGTTAATACTAATTTATTTTGTATGTCAACGATATAATTTTTTCCTTCAAATGAGACTCAATGAATCTAAAAGGCTAGATGCCTCTATATTAGAATATTTTTACATCGTTATTTTCGAACATCAAGATTTATAATCAGGTACGTTAGTGATCTACATTATACATCACAGCAAATCTACATACAAAATCCAAGATTTGCTTAAAGCTGCATCTTCCACGCTCAAGAACAGCAGTGTCTTCCAATACAACAACATCAACAGTTGCTTCCTGTCCCTACAGCATGGAAGAACAAATATACAATTGCTTATATTACACACAGTCATAGAAAGAAGAAAAAAAAAACTGTGTCCAATTTCACGCCCCGCTACGCATGGGACTCTTGTGGAATGTCCAAATCCGCCTGAATCTCTTCTTGACTTCTGAGGTCAATCGCAAACTTCCTGGGAGGTGGCAGGCCTTTCACCGACCTACTGTAGTCCTGGAATGCCTTTGCCAATGTCAGCGTGAGTGACCTGGCGTTCTGTCGGCTGTCACACACGAATGCGTGGCACAAGAATGGATGTTTTTCTAACATGTTGCCGCTGTCTCTGACCACTATCATGGCAAACACTCTGGTGTACACCAGATCTTGCACGCCATAGGAAATGGACTCTATTGGATACAGTCCCGGTTCGTAGTTCTGGTTCTGGTTTTGGGGCATTGCTGACAGGTGGACACCTTTGCCAGAGACCTCCAGACGAAGATAAGGCAAGGTCGTTCCAGGTTGTAGGGATCGTGCCGCTGCTACTAATTCGTCCACGGGATGCCGCGTGTGCTTGATGCCCCATAAGCCTCTGGCATCTCTGCTGCCAAGGTACTTGACCACGTATGTCTGTGGTAGAACGACGTCTCCTGTCTGCCCTGGATAAGAGATAAGAAACAGTTAATAATGCACGCGTAACAAGATATTTTCAACCAGCAAAATATAATTAAAAAATTTCATGAAAAGATGATTTGTATCATAGAATGAATCAACCATTTTGAGATTTCAAAGATGAAAACCATAATATTTATCCATGTTGAAGTTGTTTTGCTTTTTCAGGACGTGAATGTAGTTTCAAATTAAAATTAAAATTAATTACTAATTTTTTTTTTTTTCTCTTTGTGCATAAATAATGAGCATACTAATGAACTAACAAGAAGAAAATGAAATAACAAATAATCAGTGAAGAGTGTGACTTCTAAAAATCATTGTTTAAAAGGACAAATCAAAAAAGAGTATTGCAAAACAAAAATAGTTAGACATTTATATAAATAAAGGTTATGAAATGTGGAAATTAGCAGATTTATGTATAGTTTGATTTATTAATTGATATACATTTTTAAGGAAGCGAACATTAGGTTTTGCTACCATCCTTTTGGACTTTATTATCATGATTTTGGGCTTTACTATCATCAATTTGGACTTTATTATCATCAGTTTGGACTTTATTATAATCATTTTAGAATTTATTACCATAATTTGTTAAATTGATTACAAATATACAGGCAATATAAAAATATAAATATATAAATAAAGGACTTCTAATAATAATTTTTAAGAGGCATACTTCACTCCTTATTGCATTAGTCAAGGTTAAAATTAGTTCAATACATAAATCCAAATTATCTTTTATTTGAACTTCAAATATAGAAAGCCATAATTATTGAATTTAATATTAGATAACATTATAATAAAATATAAGGAAAAAAAAACCATTAAAATTTTTAATATGATTAAAAAAATCTATTATGATGACATAAACAAAATGCTTATATTATTTTACCAATAAAACAATCAAAATCTTTTCTTAATAAATACATACTGTTAAGATATGTTTTTTTAAAAAAAAACTGTATAAATACGATACATATTAATATATTTAATGAAGCATAAATGAAAAAAGACGATTACATCATTAAAGTGAGAAAAGTTTTTGAAATAAGAAAATGCATGCCTACTCGAGAAAATTTTAGCTGATTAGAAATTTTTTTTTTTACTATTTTATAAAAAATATTGAACATTTATTTTAAAGCAAAACGTCAAAAAAGAAAAAGAAAAAAATTTAAATTTAAAAATATATTAACTCCTGTTTTAAATTAACAGTTCTTATAAATATACCACAATTTAATTTATGATTTTTCAATAACATAATTAACTTTTTAATAGATAATAAATATTTAATTCATAATTTATTTCTATTAAAAACCATATTTGTTTTCCAAATATTTTGATTAGCCAATATTTTTTTAGTCACGATATTTTGTCGGCCTAAATATCTATATATCATCATATATATATATATATATATATATATATGGTAGTCTATATCATATATGGTAGTCTAAATAGTCACTGTTTAATTTTAAAAAAATATGTTTCCCTTCAATATGATAAATAATTAAAAATGTAACATATGTCATATGTTTAATTCATATGTTTAATAATTTGGCAATTTTTTTTTTCAATTAAATTTATATTATTAACAGGATAATTATTTAAAAATAAATTCAACTATCCATTTTAAAATTAATGATCTCTCAACACAACAATATTGTTACATATTACGTGAAACTCGAAGAGCCAGTCTATCAAACCAGACATGTTGAAAACATCAAATCAAGGACGACAAGAGAAATCAAGGCTATTATGGAATTGTATGATTTGAGGAATTAACTGTAACTTCACGAAAGATGTAAGCGAACAATAGGAACGGTAAACAGTTATTGAAATGGCCTTTGCACAATTTTGGTTCTTTTCCTACCATCAGGATTCACAACACGATATTTTATGTAAAAAAATAAAAATTACCATGGCCATTTTGAATAACTGTAGTGAAAATAACCTTTGTTAAACTGCAGATTTGTTCTTGGATTTTTCTGCTTCAACTATGCATTGTTTGAGGATAGCCATTAAAATGAGTATTATTTTTATCCTATTAATTTTTGATTGTTTGAAAATTTCTTTTTTATTTCTCAAACTTAGGTAGTTTGCAATAAGTAGGAAGCATAATTATCATTAAAGGGAAATTTTTTAAAGTTTATCGCCTGTTATTTATTATAACGGTTGGAAAACAGATATAACCGTTCATAATAAAAGAAGAATAAAGAAAGAGGAAAAGGAAATAAATATTTGCGTTTATCATGGTTGATAAACTAAATTCGTATTGTAATCATGCTTCCACAACAATAATTAAATTACTGCAACAACGATAAATAAGTGAAGTATCCTGTGCGCAGTGGTATTATTTAAAAATGGTTAATAATGGTATTATGATGTTCAATTTAATTAAGAATGGTTAATAATGGTGTTATGATGTTAAATTTAATTAAGGATGGTTAATAATGGTGTTATGATGTTAAATTTAATTAAGAATGGTTAATAATGGTGTTAAATTTAATTAAGAACGGTTAACAATGATCTTAAATTTCATTATCTACCATATTTCTTGTTCTACATAATGATTGCCTCCTACAAAATTTTAATCAATATTTATTTATAATAGTATGTTAAACGTTAACTATTTCAAAGTATTTATTAACTTAGAAATTATACCCTTACATTATATATAATATCCTTACAGACATCTTGGCTTTTGAATCTTGTGCACAACAATAATTAAATTAGTGCAACAACAACATTTAAAAAAAGTATCCTGTACATTGTGGTGTTATTTAAGAATGGTCAGATATAATAATAATAAGTTAGCATACAATTTAGCATTGGACGTGTCTGATTTGATTATTTTCTTATCGTAAAAGAAAATTCATTAAAATATTGTGAAGTTCACTTAGCAATTTTTTTTTTTTTTTTTTTTGAAAATAAGATTTAAAATAAGTACCCTCTTCTTGAAATTTATGTTAAAGAGCTTTAAATGATTAATGATGCATAAATGCCGATATGAAAATGTAAGTGAAATCCCTGGAGTCTTGAAGATATATGGTTCTTTCTTCTAAATGGCTTTAAGCGATTCCACGCTTTTTTTTTTTTTTTTTTTTTTTTACCACTCTACTGATAGAAGAATTTAAAAAAACAAAGGAAACCTCTCTGTTCGTAAGCGTAATTCCCATAGACATTATTTTTAAAAACTAGTTTTCAAAGTTTCACTGTTTGAACGCACCGATGCACAATAAAGAATGCTCTGTTGATAAAGTAAATCTATAAATTACAAACGCGGCATTTTGATTTTTTTTTTGGGATCTGTAAGAATAATTCACGTGGAAAAATAGACTTCCTTTTGAGGAAAGTATTTGGGCAATTTAGATTTAGTTTTGCACTAGATAATAATGTTTAAAATTTCAAAATTAAAAGGAATTATGGCCAGTTAAAATGGTTCCTTGAATTTAAATCACTTTTAAGGACTTTATTAGAATTCAGTCTCTGATGAACTCTGAAAATAATTTATATCAAATTGAAAATTTTTTCAATGTAACTGATTTAGAAATCACATTGATCTATTTCACAAATATCTATTTGGCACACGATACATACATATATATATATATATATATATATATATATATATATATATATATATATATATACACATATGCATAAATGCATGTACAGATGACATAAATTTACGTGTATGAATGTTTAGCCAGATTTATGTATGCTAGAAATTCAACTGGTGACATTCAACCCGGTGATTTATCATATGAAAAAAAGTTGTCATGATTGGTATAAAAATAAGATTGGTAATCATATACTAAAAATGATATCTATTTTTATTTTATATTACTGAATCAAAAACAATGAAAATATTTAATCATATAACATTCAGGTTGTATCAGATTCAAGTATCTTGTTAAAAGATTGGAATTTTTCATATAACTAATTTAGAAGTGATATCTATTTCACACATCTATGATATTCTAGTGATGTCTATACGGGTATAGATACAAATAAAGATATCATTAATTGGTATGTGTAAATGTTTAGTCACATTTATACAATTAACCATACATCATAAATGCTATCTATTTTATTTTATAATATTGAATAAAAAACAGCTGAAATATTTAATGATTTTACATTCAGTTTGTAGTAGTTGTAAGTAACTTGTTAAAAATATGATAGATCAAGCGTAGCAGACCTTTTCATCAACAAAGGGAACATAGTACAGCATCAAATTCAATTAAATTAGTTCAGGAATTTGTAGATTGATGATATCTAGGATTGATGAGGGAGAAGATTGATGATATCTAGGATTATGATGACATTATGATGACAGATATCACTCCGTTTTTGTCAACTTCCTGTTCTACTACGACATGTATATGTGTAAGAGCGATGGCTATTTCTTCTGGAAGGGTTTCAGGAGCATATACTCCACATATGTAAAAGTATACAAATATATAAGAAATATATGCATATAAATATATAAGTATATGATATATGTATATAAATACATATGCATATAAATATATAAAATTCCAATTAGTTTTTCAGCATTACTACTTATTTTTCAAAATAAAAACTATAGCATATTCTACGAACAAAACAAAATTTTCTTACTACTGAACAATCTTTGACATCTTCATCAAACATGTTAGAAATTAAACAAATTAAAGGAATAAATTCAGTAGCACATACAAACTTGAAACATAAAAGTTTCTGTATGGAAGGAATTAATTAAACTCTCTTAGTTTTCCTCGATTCAACCTCAATAACATTTCAATAGCTTTAGAAATTTATATTATCCTATATCTGTGTTTATTTAAAAAAAAAAAAATCTATATTTAAAAAAAAATCGTTATTATGAAACAGTTTGAGGAAAAAAACTAATCTTAGAAACTTGAAAAACATATCAAGGCTATATAATAAAGTTAACTGGATTTCTTTTAGTTGAGAGTGGCGCTCCGTTTTTGCATTTACTTCCACTAATAAGGAAAATGCGATTTAATTGTTGCATAAAGGTTATGTCTGGCACTGCAACCCATTTACCTCTTTCATTCTTCCATGAGAGGAGGAAAAGATGGGGACACTCCTTTCACATAAACACCGAGGACTTCCTACTCACATCAGTGTTGTTGCCTTTTATGCTGTTTCGATTAAACAACGAGGAGTTGTTTTTTTTAACGAATCAATAGATGGAAAGAGAGATTAAAAAAGTGTTGGAGACTGTTTTGTATTGGTTCAAGTCGTGGAATGAGTGCTATACATTTTGAGAGATATAGAAATTACTTAATTAAAGCTTAAGTATCTTTTCATTAACTATATTTTGTCTTTTGCATAACTTTCAAGAAATACTGCAGGAATGTTCAAATATTAGTTACACGTTTCACAAACATACCACGTTTCCTTATTCAACAAGTAAATTTTTACGTTTTAAAAAAATAATCAATTAAATAGGATGCGTACAATAAATAGAATATATTAAGTAAGTATTTAATTTGAGCTTATACAACTGCGTCCAAAAGTAAGACTAGTGGTATAAACAGTTCCAAGAAGGCAGAGAACGCATTGAAGACGAAGAGCCCTCTGTTCGATCATCAACCTCAACCGACAAAACTCACGTCCAAAAATTAAAGATTTGGTGCTTGCAAACCGTCGATTTACAATTAGAGACCTTGCTGATGATGTTGGAATTTCAAAAGGATGGGCAATTCCATTTGAGCTCAAATGCGTCAAATCTCGATTGGTACCGAAAACACCGAATGCGCCAGCTCACACTGCATTGATTCTTCGTGACTTTTTCGCCACAAATAAAACCCATATCGTTCAACAACCAACCGTATTCCAACCGTGCGACTTCTGGCTATTCCCTAAACTCAAAAGACCACTGCGGGGACACTGTTTTGAGTCGATTGAAGAGATTCAACGTGAATCGCCGCGCACTTTGAAGGCCATCCCTGTCGATGCCTTTTAGCATGCATTGAGGATTGGAAAAAAAGTTGGCATAAGTGTATTGTGTCCGAGGGGATTACTTTGAAGGCGATGAAATAAATTTGGAAGAATAAATAAAGAGTTTTTGAAACAAAAAGTAATTGGTCTTACTATTTGGGCACAGTAGTATACGTTTTAGAAATTACTTCATTAAAGCTTAAGTATCTTTTTATTTTTGCATAACTTTCAAGAAATATTACAGGAATGTTCAAGTACTAGTTACACGTTTCACAAACATTTTACGTTTGTCTTTTGAACAAGAAAATTTTTACGTTTGAAAAAATAATCAATTAAATAGGATTCTTTGAATAAATAGAATATATTAAGCAAGTATTTAATTTGAGTTTATAAAAAAAAAAGGAATCAAAAATTAAAACAAGATTGGAAAAAATATAGTATTGAATGTTCATAATCACCATCATCATCAATGGTATAACAGCCCCATGGAGGGCCAAGACAGTCTGCCTACTGGCAGATTTTCAGACAGTAGTTGTTTTGTTTTTACGAGGTAGGATTGTCAGCCCTACACCCAACTCTCTACAGTCATATTATACCGGGACCTACGGTTTAAAGTGTGGTTTCCAAACCACTACAAACATCTATGGCACTGCCGAAAGTCGAACCCGAAACTGTGGTGCCAGATCGCTAGGCTATCAGGCCCCTTCGTGAATATATCATGTACAAAAAGAATGCAATCTTAAAAGAAAATAATATAAAGGAAGAACAAACAAGATAAAGTAATGTATTCCAGATTTATTTTGATAAATACTATTATTGTTTTTTTTTAAATAAACTATTAAAAATTCGTTCTTGAATAACATCTTGAGTTGAACGACCTCAGATAAAGTCGAATAAAAACAACATTACGGTTTAATTGCATTCTCGTTCACTACCATACAATGCATGTATTTAATTGACCCAACAACATTTTAAAAGAAGAACGAAAACAACAAAAGAATATCTAACCGGCCAAACATAACAGGAACCTCGACAATGTAACAAACGTTGTTTATCTTTTTCTTTTTCTTTTTTTACATACAACGGATTCACAACATTCAAGGAATTAAAAAGACTTCATCCGAAGAAGAATGACCACTTAATTCTTCTTCGAAATAATAAGACATCAACGGAAAAAAACAATTGACGTAATAACCGTTGAATCACGACTTCCAGTTTTCAGCATGAGTCACGGAACTATTAATTACTCGGGGGAGTTCATGGACCAAGTCACACAAAGCAACAGCGCAGCTTGCAGAATGTGTTGCTTCTCTTAGAAAGCTTTGCAGCCGACACCCGTTGCCACAACTCGACGTTTAATTAATCAAGATGATTTAATTTGCAAGAGGTTGCTAGGCGTCACGCCACGAGCGGGGAATTTGTACTCTTTCTAAGATTACATGAGTGGAAAGATGTAGAGTTAAAAATTTATATAATTTAAAATAATAACTCAGCTTGTAATATGATTAATAGGGAATAGCTGAAGAACATTAAGAATTATAACTTTCAATAAAATGTAACTTTTGTTGTTATTATTTTTAGAAAAAGTTTAATTTTTATGAAGTTATAGATCTTCTAAATCATTTTTTTATTTGTAATAAATTGTCATTTCAGTGATTAAATTATTAACGTATACCTTCTTCTTTATTGGCGCAACAGCCCCATACTGGACCAAGGCCGTCTGCCTACTGGCAGATTTCAAGGCATAAGATGCTTTTTTTTTTTACGGGGTAGGGTTGTTAGCTCTAAGCCCTAGCTTAGACAAGGACCTAGTATTTAAAGTCGATTCCGAACCACTACAAACATCCATGGCACTGCTGGTGCCCGAACCTGAAACCTGTGGCACCGAGCGACAGAGCGCTAGTCACTCGGTCATCAGGCCTATGTACCTATATAGTATGAAATATTTTAACTATCAGCTTGATATTTTGTAACATTTTTTTCTACAACGTATTTTTAAATGTTTTCTTTACGTTATTTACAAAACTCGAAAACTATAAAAGGGCCGATGACCGAGTGACTAGCGCTCTGGCACCCAGTGTCACAGGTTTCGGATTAGAGTCCCAGCGGTGCCATGGATGTTTGTAGTGGTTCGGAATCCACTTCAAATCATAGGTTCCCCATCTAATAGGACTAGAGCGCTGACAATAATACCACATAAAAGAAAAGCATCTCTCGACTCCAACTCTGTCAGTAAACAGACGGCCTTGGCCCACCATGGGGCTGTTGCCCCACTGATGATGATGAAAGCTATGTTATTTTAAAAGTGATTAACTGGCGTATAAGGAAAAAAAGTTCAATTTCGGTGGTGGAGTGTTAAAAAAATTGTTGACGATTGAAACCAATTGTTTTGCATTTCCAGCATCCATAGCCAAAAAAAGGTCTTTGCGGGGTGGATTTATTCTATTTTAACACGCAACATAGGGCAATTACTTCAAGAAAATCTTTTGGCCTACAATTTTTATCTTTCTCAATGTTCAATTTGTTACAATTTATGCCGTATTCATGGTAAATAACTTGATGATAAAGTGTCATATTTAAATTGTTTATTTATTTTTTTAATTTTTTTAAATCTTACCAGTAAGGAAAAAAACTATAACAGATTCTCGAAAAACAAATTCATAAAAATTAAATTTGATTGCTTATACCATTCAATTGCATTATCTTTCAAATTATCTCCAAAAATACTTTTTTAAGATAATGAAAATTTATGTCATTTGCTACTGAAATGTGTCTTATAGCTAATTCATCACTGCCCACATACATCACAAAGCTTGAGACAATACAATAAAAAAGCTGGGAGTATTATCACTATGATGTTTACTGTTAACTGATGTGTGCTAGAATAATGGTGTAATACTTGAGTGTCAACCAGAATC
>BPLR01016501.1:0-26732 GCA_021605095.1 Caerostris extrusa
GTAGAGGTAAGAAAGTTATTAAAACACAGACATCATTTAATTCTTGTAGGAAATGTACAGCTGACATAATCATCGGGTTCTAGGTAAATGTAGAAACTTGTCTAAACTTTTATCTTCTTGGATCCTTTTCTCTTTTCAAAAAAGAAATATGTAATACAGCATGATTCAAAATAATAAACCTAGGAGTGATTTTGAAATTTAATGTAGCAAATACTGCATACAAGTCATTAAACAACACAAAGAAGAAAGAAAATAAAAGATATATATAACATTCTGTAGGGTTTAATGAAATTCACATCCTTTGAGTGTTTAGAAAAGTGCAAATTAATATATTATAATTCTCCATAACTCCGACGATAGGTGGTGTTAGGGGGTGACTTGAAGATGGAGGTGTTACAAATCGCTATAATTTGAATTAAAATTATTAAGAACCTTTTTCCAAATTTGCCAGTATTTCATCTCAATTAATGTTTATTCATTTGGAGAAACTCTTGAACCAAAAATAAAGATCTTCGTTCTGCTTTTCGTCGAATGCAGACACTTTAAAAAGGTCTCGATTAATTTCAGTGGTTGTCAAAGTGGTCGATACAGCCTGATTAGAGACGATTCATTATTAGGAATCAATTGAATACATAATGTACTGGTAATATTTAATTCGATTAACTTGCATTAATTGAATGACAAGGCAATGAAGAGTGAATCTTGGACATCACTAGAACTTGTAAAAAAGGGCAAGGTCATCGACAATAATTAAAAGACTAATCAAAATAAATCTTTTGGTCTTTATTTCTTTGATATTAGGCTATGCAATAATTTCTGTTATATACAAAAAGGACTAACTGTAAAATATGCGAAAAGAATCAAAATATATCCGCTGGAAAACCACCCAACAAATGAAAAAAGATGTTGATGGTGAAATGGGCACTTTTACCTCAACAACTATTGGATAATCTGGTATTGAGCTCAGAGACAGTTTCAAAACAAACATTGTAGTTATGGGCAGTTATATACATCTGTTGGGAAATCTTAAGAACGCTTTGTATTCTCCTCTTGGGCAAACGAGCATTTGTATCAATGTCACTGTTACGATCATGTCTTTTTTATTCGATATTGTATACGTTTTTTCATTTCCGCTTTAGTATACTTTTTTTCGATCTTTAAGTACAAAATACTGCATCGTACTACATTGCAGATAGTAGTGTTGTAAACTATCAAGCAAGTTATGGGAAGCAAACGTATCATTAAAGATTTTACTGTATTTGTTTGGTAAATAACTTGTTCTGTGAAGTCATGATCGGCTGAGTTTTTTTAAAGTTATTTAGCGATTTCCCACCTTAAGAACGTGGTTATCTTAATCGAGTAACCTAACCACCCATCACAACAGAATGATAAAAGGTCAAATAGGAATCAACTGTTAATAAGTGCAATGTACTTTTACATTTTTTTCTATTTAGTTTTATTGTTCCATCTAAAGGAGGGTTTATATTACTAACCACCCTGTTAACATAATATTAGGGATCAAAAAGTCCCAGCTGTTAAGATGGAAATTTGATTTATAAATTGATAATTTATTGCATGAATACAATTTGGATTAAATTGATAATATCCCTGTCACTTTCTTTTGTAATTGATCATAAAAATTAATAAAGTTTAATGATTCATTTAGGACAGAGATTAATTTAAAAATGCTAAATCACAAATTATTTAAAAAAACAATGTAATTAATAAATATTATTTCCTTGTTTCATTTTTTGCAATTTTTTCTCTTTCTTGAATGTTTTTGGTTCTATAATTATGTAAAAGTCAATCATTTTTATTATAAAAATTAACAGGTGGGCTGAACAGTTCGTAGGCTGACACATAGATGGCGCTACTAATATTAAATCCATATGATTTTTAGTTAGCCCTAACCTTCAAAAGACACGTGTATAAATTTGACAGCTGTTGCACTATTAATTACTTCTGTTTGCAATGATGCAAATTATAACTGAAGTAGTAATATAAATAAAAACTATGCAATTTTTATTTCTGACAAGATTATTGTTTGATTTAATGATTTTTTTCTACACTTATATCATAAAATTGAAAGTATAGATGGATTTACAACATTGTTTTTAAATAAATGTGTTTGTTTTTTCAGAACAATTTTCGTTATTTAAATAAATGGCATATGTGTAAAGGAACCAATTTTAACATTTTCATCATTAATATGTATTAGTTTAAAATATTTAGCTTATCTGCTCAGTTGTATTTTTAGTTTTTTATTTCATTTTAAAGAAAAATCTTCTTTCCATGTTTTTTGCTTTCAATATTGAATTTTGATTTCTGTTTAGATTTCTTTTTATAATTTATTGTAAATCTATTTTTTTTTAAATAAATTTTTAATTTTAATATACTTTTTATTATACCATTTTTAAAGAAATGTTTAAAGTCCAATATCAATCATAATCTTGTAAACATATGTTATGAAACTCGACCTGAAAAAAAGTATATTATTCTCATAGTACATCAGTCACTTATAATGGTGGATTATTGTCAGAACGCGTTTTATTTATATATAAACAAATATTTTAAACATATAAATTATAAAAAGGTTTATCAATATAAGCTAATTAATTTTTTTAATGGAAACTATTACATGGTATTTCTACATTTTTTTGTAAAAGTTTGTTTTGATATTTCTGTTTTATCTATTCAATTATTTCAATTTGCTTTATTCATATTTGTCTATTTTTTTCTTTATATACTAAAATATTTAGCAGACAAATCTTCTTTATAAGAGCTTTGATCAATAAAAAATTTTTTTTTAATTAATTAGTTATACTTCATCGACTTTCTACTCAACACTAGTATATTCGTGAGATATTACGAAATAATCAATAAAATTGTACTATTCTATAAAAAAAATAAAACAATTCCTTGATTATTGCTTGCTTTTTAATACCATCTGTTTCCAATTTAAATGATATTATTTTACATACTGAAATAAATAAAATAAACATACTTTAAATGGATATTACTAAATTTACCTATCTGTATTTCGAAAATTATATTAGTACACAAAAACATGTATCGCAGAAATTTTACTTTCAAACAGCAAATCGATAAAAAAAAGTGACTTAAAAGTAAAAAATAAATGTAAATAATATAAAAAAGTCAGCACATATGTCTTTAATAGAAATAGATTTTTTGCATATGTTGTAGCAATTGGTTTTAACTAAATACTACCCTATAAATAAATTTAGAAGAGAGAATTTTATTTTCGAATTGTTATTGTATACTGTACAAAAGTAGCATATATCGAAATTATTTTTATTAAGCTTAAATTTTACTCTATTTATTTATCAGAAAATGATAGTTTAACTATTACAAATATTATAATTCAAATTTTATGAAATCGTGAAATCAGGTTCTTTCACATGTTTTGTAAAATGATTTTTTTTTCCTAAGCTTTGAAAAAAAACTTCATTTATTTTTGAAAACTCTCTTTTACATTTTGATTAAGTCTGTTTTAAATACGATTGTTTTTTTCATTTAAACTGCATTTTTGTATTTTACAGATGAATTTGTTTATTTATATAAATAATAGATTTTCAAAATTTAAAATGCAATTTACATTAAAAAAAAAATGCCTTGACAAAATCCAAAATGAATAGTGAAATCGCTAAAATATTTTTTATCAAAGCACTTCCAAATTAGATTATTAAAAAATCCAAAATTTAAAAATATAATATTGTTTTTATCAAGGCTTTTAAATATTTAAATGCAATATAATGTCTTTAACTATTTTAAAGCTCCGAAGTATTTGCTATAACTTTATAATAAGTTTCATAAATTTTTATAGTTAAAATTTATTCTTGGATTGAAACACAATTTAAATACGTATTTATCGCAATACCAATAAATACACTTAATGTTACATCTACTTTTTGTACACACGGCGTTCAAATGTCATCTGAACCATTCTTTTAAGAAATAGGCTTTTAAAATCATGTGAATCATGCTATTGTTGATAAATTTTGTGAAACATACTATTGTTGTTGTTTTTGAAAGTCATGTGAATCATGCTTTAAACTAAATGGTGTTCAAAGTAATGCGAGTCATATATTTCAACTGAGGGTGTCAAAAAATCATGCTGGCTAATGGTCTTTTTAAGCCTATGGCTTTCCGAGTCACGCGAATCGTTCTTTTTAAGCAAATTCCTACAAAGCCATGCGAATCATTTAATATGTTCCTGAACGAGTTTTGTCCCCTCATGATGCACGCGCATCTTGGAACATCTAATATAACAGGTTCCATGGTTCACTTTAAGTGACATCAGTGACACAGCGACCATCCTTAGATACTCGCAGCTTGATTGTTGATAGCAAAGCAAACCAGATTCTTAGCACAAATTGTTAGCGGTTTTGGTTTAACTGACACTTGCGGATCTTTTTTTTCTTTTTTTTTTTTTTTTTTTTTTTTTTTTTCAAAAAAATGAAATTGACTTAACACAAAACACGCTCAAACATAACGGACGCTAACCTACAACACTTACGATGAGTATATACCCAAATTGAGATCGATTTGCGAAAAGCTATGAAAGATTGAGAAACAATATCGTACTAGTAAAATAAATATTTTAATGATTCCATTTTATTATTTTGTTTATATTTATATATTATTTTTATTTCATTTTTAGTGTTATATATTTCTTGGAATATGCGTTTAGTATCATTATTATTATGTTATCTATGTATACATGTAAGAATAATAGTAAACACTAAACTCATTAATAACGCATTATGTTTCAATTTCTTTTCACTTCATTTTAAATGTCTAGAGCGGGTCTAAATCTAATATGTGGGGATATATAATTTTATATGCAGCCCCTAGGAGGCATTTCCGAAGTGGCCCGGAAGATCATTTGGGTTGACCACCCCTATATAAACAAAGCCCCAGTATACCCTGGCAGAAACGTTGATTATCGATGCAAGACAAGTATACACTTTTTTCACAATCCCTATCGGGTCTCATGGTTTCTGAAATCTGAACCTTTTGTTAACATAGATTTTAAGCTACAAGTTGAATAACTATAAATGTTATATTCGTATTTTAAATTATTTTAAATGATTTATTTTTTTATAAAAAGAAAACTCTCATAGAAGAGTATATAAAGTACATCTTATTAAAACTGATATCGCACAGAATTGAGAAGCACTGTAGTAAAAGGCGTAAAGACTGTCTTGATGACTTTAAAACTTTTATTTTGTTACGCGATATTCTATCATATCATGTATAAAAACCCTTTTGGAGTGAGAGCGATCATTTAACAGATGGTGTCGTTGTCCCAGATTGACCATTAAAGGTGTTGTGCTGTATAGTAATTTTACGATCTAGGATCAAAGAACAGCTTTACTTGAAACTGTAAAGTATGCATTATGTGAAATCTCTGTCGAAAAGATTTGTTTTTCCATCTTGCCCATAAAAGTTGACTCGATTTGTTTTTTCAAAGAAGAATTGAGAAAGCGCGTTAGATTTTGGAGAATTGTGCCATTTAAAAGGTTACTCACAAGAATATTTTATCTTCTATTTCATGCAAAACAAGTTTTATGTCCCTTTAATGGGTATTTTAAGGAACGAATTTGATTGTTTTAATATATGCCTTTGAAACTTTAAATTTCTTTTGGTTCTTTCAGGGTTTTTCCAATGTTTCCAAGTTTAATATGTTTTGCCTTCAAACAGTAAAAACCGAAATTTTTTTTTCTTTTTATCCTTCTGATATTATTTAAATGGAATTAAATTAACTGAAATTAATCAGAAATTTCAAATGAAGGTTGCCTTCCACTGCTTTAAAGAAATTAATATTTATTCTACATTGAAAATTAAATTTTAAGACCTAGAAAATATGTATCATCTTTCTGCCTTCCTGAAACTTAAAATTCACTAGGATTTATTTTAACATAAATTTCAATTAAAAACGAAGTTTATATTAATGGTATGCTGGATAATATTGTTTATTAAAAAACAAAATTTTTATTCTTGGACAGCTTAAATAAAATTTATATTAAAATTTTTGTTATAGAGTAAATTTATATTATGAAGAGGTAATTTTAAAAATAAATATTAAATACTTGATTTCCACATTTATTAATAAACTAAATTCAAGTAATATAAAAAAATATTTTAAAAGTCAATTCCTACTTTTTTTCACTGTAAAAGAAAGTCCTTTATAAATAATTTTCATTCATTTTTTAATTCCACTTGGTAGAGATTGCAACTTAAATCTAAACAAAACTAAAATTAATTAATTAAATTTAATTACTGAAACTATTTGAAAAAACTGTATTAACATCCAGTGTCATCCATTACAAGTTTTAAAAAATGTACTTGAATTTGAGTGAATGAATAAAAAGTATTTTATGAACGATTGAAAATTTGAACACGTATAGGGAGACTGTGAGCTAATAGAAGGAATTAAAAAAAATCAGTGTATTTAATTATTGCTACTTCTCAGATTGCAAAACTAATTGAATTCAAGTAATTTTTTTTAATTTCACACAAACATGTTTTTATGTAAAGAATAATATTTTATTATTATTGAGGCTTCGTTTCATATCAATTTAACAATTGTCTCTATTCAATTATTTGATGGTAATTATAATTTCAGGAATAACATTTCTATTATTGTTATTTTTATTGACATTACATTTTTATAACTTTAAAATTGATTTATGGATGTGGCAGATATTTTTTTGACATTATATTACTAGAATTATCGCGTTTAATAAGTAGTAAATATATTAATGTTCTTTATATAGTAAAATATAAATTAATATTATGCTGTAATTACCTCATTATATTTAAAAGTTATAAAATTACATCAATGTGGTTCTGATTAAAACAAATAATTTATTGTGTATTTTGTGAGATACAATAATAGTTATATTTATAATTAATTGAACTATACTATAATAGTTCCTTTCTTTAGGTAATGGATAGTTTTTATAATTAATTATTATATATTTTTGGAGAAGACGGTACAACGCAGAAATTTGTAAATACTATAAAGATCCAAATATTATAAACTCTATTAAGATCAACAGATTAAACTGGGCTGCTCATATATTTAGAATGAATGATTTAAACCCTGTAAAAAGGCCCGTTTTGGTAAAACTACAGGAACGAAGAGAAAGAGAACGACCCAGGTTGAGATGGATAGACGCAGTTGAAAAGGTTTTGCTGTACTAGGGGTTAAGAATTGCAAGACCTTTGTCACCCAGAGGAATGCATGTAAATCTTTTCAAAGAAAAGTCTCGGCCCACTCTGGGCTGTCATGCTATTGATGATGATGATATTATTTGATTTGTTTAACATGCCTATTGTTTTAAAGGAATGCATATATAAAATTGCACAAAATGTACATTGCATTATTTTTGTTTTCCTCATTGTCAGAAACTGGCAATATATTTTGAGTCATTATTGAAAAAAATTTAGAGATGGCCAAAAGTTTGAAGAGGGTTCTGAAATGTTTTTAACTTTAGAATCAAATGAATATTAAAAATCAATCAACTGTTTGTGTTCAGACAGAGTTCTATATCATTCTTTATCCCATTAAATACGTTACTTAAATGCATTACCTTTATATACAGCAAATAAAACATTTAATAATAAATGTCAAAACCTAAATAAAATAAATTATAAATGATCATCATCAGTTTTAAGTTATAATTATCAGTTTAGATTATTCGAAACATAAAAATCACATAATAAAGACAATGTTACAGAAACAAATTCTTTTTGAAATATAATTATAAAACTTTGAATGAATATTGTTTCCTATATCCTTTAAGTTTATCATAATCATTATTTTATATTATTAAAAATAAAAATATTACATATAAGGAATATGATGAGTTACAATTAAATTTACTATTACAATTTATTATCAAATATCAATCTAAAAGACACATTATTAAAAAAATAAAGACATACCCCATCTTAAATTTACTTTGAAAACTTAAAACTAAACATTCGTTTATCCTTTATTTTTATAACTTTTTATGGAAGATTGTTAAACTTGGTCGTGAAAGGACATTTCAGGAAAAAGGACAACTCGAGCAATTCTTAGGGGACGTGGTGGCAGGTTGATTTTTTAAAATAAATCCCTCTTTGTTCTACTAAAAAGTGCTGTAAAACAAAAACTTGGAAACTATCAGGGAAGGGAGAACACGAAGATGAGCAAATAAAGACCTGTCATTTAAGGGCTTTTATCTGCATTTCAAGTGTCGAATCCTTCTGGGGGATAACTGACAATTTCCGACAATCATCCTTCCTGTAAATCCTGTTTTTGTAACTGTCCTGCTCCTGTTTTATCCTTTTAGATTCCATTTTCTGTCGTTTAAAGCGAGAGTGATTGTTTGTTATTGAGGAAGTAGGTGGGTTCAACGTTTTGGAAAGGTTGAAGTGATTACGATAATATTTCACGTAAACATTGTGTTTAGAGTAGCACCGATGATTTGAAATAATTACTGTGAAATGTCTTAATTGTTCTTTATTTTGTACATCGGTGTAATGAGCTAAATGTATTGATTATTTGTTAATTAGAGAATATACAAACTAGAACTAGAATCTAGAGAAAATTTGACCCCTGGTATCATAAGTGTTTAATGTATTTTTAATGTATTTTTTTTTTCAATTTCTAATATTAGCTCACATTCTCCTATATATATCTCGTTCAAACTTTCAATCGTTCATAAAATACATTTTATTCATCCACTCAAGTTCAAATACATTTATTCATCCATCAAGTTCAAATACATTTTTTGAAACTTGTAGTGGATGACACTTGATGCTAATACAATTTTTTCAATTATTAATTCAGTAATTAAATTTAATTAATTAATTTGACTTTTATGGGAGAAAAACTTTATTATATAAATTTTTTTTTCCAGATTCTTTTTCATTCTGGGTTCTAGTCGTCCGAGTCAAGAGGGAACAAAATGGAAAATGAAACACGTGAATAAATTAGTGAGAGACACGGAAAGTGTTTATGTGAGAGAGAGAGAGAGAGAGTTTTTTCTAACTTAAAAAATGATTGAAAATTATTTATAAAGGACTTTCTGCAATATGAGTGAATTAAAAAGTAGGAATTGATTTTAAAAATTTTTTTGTTATATGACTTGTTAAACTATAAGAAGACTCCAAAGCATAATATATCCAGATCCGTTAAGAAGCTGCATAAACACATTTGGATTTTACTAGTGATTCGGAAACACTTTTAGAATTTATTGTGAAGGTGGTTTTTTTAAAAGCTTTTGAATGGTTCGTGGACTCTTTTTAACTATTAACTTCAATCGACTGTTAATAAATTATATTTCCTAAAACCTCATTTATACAAACAATGAAAGAAAACGTGGAAAATTTTTACTCCATGCAGTAAATGTTAAAAATCTAAGCATAAAAGTAATCTTATATAGGTATTCGCGTAAATATTGTAATTAGAGTAGCATTAATGATTTGAAATAATCACTTTTAAATGTCTTGATTGTTTTTGTTTTTGTTCAATGTTGTAATGAGCTAAACGTATTGATTTCTTGGTTAGTGGTTGGTTTCTTGGTTTAAACTGTAAAAGCACTCCATGCATAATGTATCTAGATCCGTTAGGAATCTTACGAACACATTTGGGTTTTTACTTGTGATTCGCAAACATTTTTAGGATTGTTTGCGTAAGTGTCTTTCTTGAAAATTTTTGAATGGTTCGTGGACCGTTTTAAAAATCGCTAACTTCAATCGACTGTTAATAAATTAAATGTTCTTCATTATCTTTTATACAAAAATGAAAGAAAATACGGAAACAATTTGCCCCAGAACATGTAGTACTTTTGGGTTAAATCTGAACGCATAAAAAGTAATCACATAAAGGTATTCGCGTAAACATTGTATTTAGAGTAACATTAATTATTTGACATAATTACTGTGAAATGCCTTGATTGTTTTTTTGTTTATCGGTGTAATGAGCTAAACGTATTGATTTACTTGTTAGTTAAAGAATCTATAAACTAAAATCTACAGAAAATTTGATGCTGGTAACGTCAGAAAGGTTTCTTCTATTTTTAAATTGTAAAAAACACTTCAATGGATAATGTATCCAGATCCAATGCATAATTTTAACTTCAATCTACTATTAATAAGTTAAATTTTGAAATCTTCTTTATACAAACAATGAAAGAAAACGGAGAAAAAATTTACTCCAAAGAATGTAGTACTTCCAAGTTAAAAATTTAGGCTTAAAAGTAATCGTATAAAGGTATTCGCGTAAATATTATATTTAGAGTAGCATTAATAATTTGAAATAATCATTGTGAAATGTTTTTTAATTGTTATTTGTTTTGTACATCGATGTAATAAGCTAAACTTATTGATTTTTGGCTAGTTCGAGAATCTACAAATTAGAACTAGAATCTAGAGAAAATTTGACACTAGTATCATAAGTAGTATTTCCTGTATGTTTAAACTGTAAAAGCACTCCTGTGCATAACGTATCCAGATACAGTAAGAAGTAGTACGAGCATACTTAGGTTTTTAACAGTGATTCGCAAACATTTTTAGGATTTTTTGCGTGAGTTTTTTTTTTTTTTCCTTTTTTTTTTAATGTTTCGTAGAACCTTTTAAAATTCGTAATTATTACAATTAAAATTTAATTATTTTTTTACATTGTTATTAAATTTTTTTCTTTTTACATGTAATTAAATTATATGAAATCTCTTTTTATACAAAAATGAACAGTTTTACCCCGGTGCATGTCGTACTTTAGGGCTACAAATCTGCTCATAGAAAGTTTACATAAAAGGTATAATCTTTAGATGTTTATATATAACTTAGAATAATGGATGGCTAAGTTAATAAGAATTTAATTTTAATTAAATATTTTACTCAACTACTAAAAAATAAACAGATCGAAGCAAGAAAAAAAAAAAAATATTAAATATCAATAATATATTAATTATTTAAAGTGAAAATAATGCATTATTTATGAGAGGCTATAAAAAAAAAAAAAAAAAAAAAAGGAATAAATCGCATTTCTTGCTTTTATTTCGCATATAAATTTTTTTCAGAATCGGAAGATAATTTTTCTTGAAAATAAACATTACAAAAAATGCAATCCGAGAAAAATTCTTTAATTTCCTTAAAAACCCCTTTTCGATGAAAAGAATTTTTATCCTTTTTTTAAAGTCTTACAAGTATTAATGCATTATTAATATTATACGTAATTTTTTCTTATGAAGTTAATTTATCAATTCGCCAATTAAGTTAAATGTAATTTTTTTTATTTAACTGTTTAGAAATAAACAAATTAAGGCAAGAAATATAAAAAAAAAAAATTGAGTACCATTAACATATTTATTATTTAGAATGAAAACAAGTTAAATTAATTGATTTACTACATAAAATTTATAAACAAAACTAAACGAAAAGATATTAAACTGTTAAGGTACCAGCATTACAGAAATTAATCATTTAACATCATCAGTAGTATAACTAGTATTATTTAGAAAATAAAAAAAGAACAAAAAAAAAAATAATAATCGTCGCAAATAGTCCAAAATCTTTACATAATATTCCATTCTCTGTCTTCAACATAAACTCGGGCCCCTGTCTGAGAACCATTGCCTAAATGCTTTGTTTGATTTCTAAATTATTAGAATAAAGACAAAGATTTGATTTGTCTGATCCTATAACATAAGACAACTTATTATAATCCACTTAACAATAAACTTTGCCTGAGCATGTGTTTTTAACTAAGGGTCCGTGAATTTGATGATAGAAAAGATCACTTTATTAATATTCAATGATTAATAGATTCACTGATTTTAAAAACACATTATTATTTAAGATAACTTTCCAATTTGATGTCATTTTTAATGATATTTTAATTATTTCTTTTTTTTTTTTTTTTTTAAATGTTCCTTAACTAAGAGTTCATGAGTAAAAAATAAAAAAAAAAATCATTATCTTAATACGCTGACATTTAATAAAATCTAGCATTTCTCATAATAAATATATGCACTAAATTTACAGTTTATTATTAGTAGCATCTGGGAATACGAATAGAAATAGTAAATGGTTTAAAATAATATTATTTAAGGTAATTTACCTGTTTCTTATTGTTATTTTAATGAAAAATTTAATTTCTCTTGCGTTTTACGGTGTTTATAAATCACTATGCATTCAGTGCGCCTAGAAAAAACACACTAGTATTTTTTTATATTTTTTGTAATACATATGAATAATTTTCATTGTATTTTACACTTTTGAAAACATTGTTCTATCCGCGTCCTTCTTTAATTTTAATGGAAAAAAAGGAGACATATAATAAAAAGGGTTAAAAATTTTTAACTTATGACTATCTTTCAGTGGATCTTCAGATCCACATACAGTGGATCCTCTCCCATGTCGAACTTGAGGGGAATGAAATGGCAGATGCATTGGCCAAATCGGGTGCTAGTGAGGTATTGGTTCCACTTGAGCCCCTTACCTGCACAGAGATTTACTCCCAAGCTATGTTAAATGGAAAAACAATTTGGTCTACTCCCCCAGTGTACAAGCGGTATTATGGCCATCGACCTGGCGGTACTTTGGCACTTAATTGTGACAGGCAGGGACAAACTGCAATCAGCCGTTTGCTCAGTGGACACCTCAGAACTATGACTTTCTCAGAGGGTTTGAAAGCTTTCGACACTTGCACCAAGTGCTCCTCTGAGCAGGCTTCACCATCTCACATCTTGGCGTGCCTGGGCTCAGATGTCAGGATCTCCTTGACAGTCCGTTGATGGTCTTGGACTTTCTTCGGGTATTTGGATTCATGGACCTAGTCTAGCCCCGCTGGACGTTGGGGATAGGCGAAGAAAAGAACTTATGACCATAAAATTTTTCGTTTTACTAGTTTTACATGTCAGTCGACCTCGAATTTGATATTTGTATACTAAGAATATTTGATGGGAGAAATTGACATATTAGAGGATATTCAGGGATAACTGTCCCATCCTTTGTGTATCATTTAGAGAAACAGAAAATCCCACCTGCCATCTTGATGCTAATATACGTTGCCATTAAGTCTCCTTAATTGTAAAATTCGTGAGTGCAACAGATGCCACTGGCGAATTCGAATCCAAGTTCTTCTGCTCAGGTCTACATATGGTACTACTTGGCTACGACCTGTTTTTGTGTATTTGTATTATATGTTTTATTTCTTAACTGTGGTAGTTAATTGAGTTATTTTTCTATTATTAATTTAAGATATTGAGTATAAAATTAAATTGTTAAGGAAGAAGAATATAGACAAATGTTTACTTAATTGTTAGAATTATTAATAATTAATTATTGGAGGATTTATTTGTTTAAGTAGAAATAACAAATGTTTTATGATTCACAGTTTATTTAAATCGAAATATTTATGAAATGGAAATCACTATTATTACACGTTGAATTTATTTCCTGTATCATTCTTTATCTTTTTTTTTTTCAATAATTTTCATTTAACTTTGGTGTAAAAAACAACAATTTTTAATATTTACCAAAATTCAATAATCATTTTATTACAAAAAAAACTGCTAAAAGAAATTAATGACTAATAAATATACTGTGTATTAAAATTTATTATTTATTTTATTTCGTATTAATATTTCAGTTTTGTTTAAATATTGTGAACGAACATTTTGCTAATACCTAAACTTAGTTGGATAATTAGATAAGTTAGGTAATTTAGTTGGATATCAACCCTTCCATTAATGTTAAACTCTCTTGGCCTCTATTAATTTGTATTTGATGAGAAATGAGAAATATATTATACATGCTTTTTATTGTATATAATACTCTATAACACCGGATATGTTTATAGACAGCTTTGGGCATGGAATATTTCTGAAAAGTCTTTTCGTATGACATGGCATAAAACAAATTTTTGTTTACACCACATAACCTTAGGGGGAGTCCCATAGAATATTTGTAGGATGTGATAACAAAATTCTATTTTTCCTAACATAAAATATATTCAACCCTTGCATGTATATAAATAAATCTATTTTCTTTTCATTTTTAACACTGAATGTATTTCAACAACTTTTGAAGTTCATGAATTATACATACACGTTCATGAATTTTGTATAGCACTTTCCGAAATATTCGAAATAATTAAAACTCGCTCGTATAATACTAATAAAAATCGCCAATCCTAATTATGCCTAAAATTTCCAATTAATGAATATCATAATATTTTTATATTTTATTATTTTATGATTTTATTTTATTTTTATATTATGACATTTTATTATTTTATGATTTTATTTTATTTTTATATTATGACATTTTATTATTTTATGATTTTATTTTATTTTTATTTATGACATTTTATTTTTTATATTTCATTTTATTTTTATATTATGAAATATTATTTTATGATTTTATTTTATTTTTATATTATGATATTATTTAATATTTTTATTATATATGAATATCATAATGTTTAAATCTGTTTTAATTCCCATCATCCTTTTAAAACATTTGAACTGTTTAATTATTTGGTTATAGTAAGCAAACACGAAAAATAAAATATAAATCTAACACTGTTGAAAGCCGAACCAAGAATGAAACTGAAGCATCAATATAAAGTTATTTTCATTTTCTTCATAAAATTGAATTAATTATATTTATTTTATTCAAATTTAATGTAAATATTTTTTTTTATGTACTTTGCTATAAAACTATCCTTTGACTCCCAAAATGAATTGTAAGTATTACTTGTTTCCTTTAGTTTTCCACAAAAAAAATATAATATATAAATTGATTGTTGCTGAAACATTGTGGTTATTCTCTTGTTTGTGATAAATGAAATAAAATTTCAATTTCACCAACACCTTTGGTGCAATTTCGAAAATCGCCAATTTGGCATATTTAGGCATGTTAGCCAAGTTTCTTACCGATTTAAAAAAGGCATTTATTAAAGAATATCAATATGGTGCATTATTTTGGCGACTTATGATAAATAATAAGTCGTCAATCTTTCAACCCAATGTTTCGCCAATTTCTCTATGGTTATAATAGTTTAGTTAGAGAAATTTATTATTTCTTTTTTTTTTTCAAACAATATAATGACTGTTTTAATGATAATTTCATTGCTACGTTGCAAAAAAAAAAATTTTTCCTAGTAAATATGAACTTAAATATATTTTTTTAAGTGAATAAGTCCAAAAAGAAATACACTGGTATTATAGAATACTGGTTTATATTATGTATCAATTTTTGCCATTTCATATAAAAAAATAAGAAACAAATTTATTTTTACTTTCTTCTTTTTTTTTCTTTCTGATGCAGGTAGCAAATAGGCCGTCATCTTTTTATGCCATAGGGCTGCACCGATATTACGCACTTTGCACTACCCAGGGGGCATTGCAACTTGAAACCAAGTAACAATAAATATGCAGCGCTCTACGATACTATTAGGACCGGGACCTACGGTTTAATGTGGATTCCGAACCACTACAAAACATCCATGGCACCGCCGGAAATTTGAACCCGATACCTATGGGACAGAGCGCCAGAGCGCTATTGCCACTCGGCCATCAAACAATTTTTTTTTACTTTATTAATAACTTATATTTAAATATTAAAAAATTAATAAATAATTTCTTTTTAATACTGTTGATGCAGTTCAGATTTTGTGACAACCGTTATTTAAATTCAGTGGAAAATAGATACTTTTAGAATGGCAAGTTGACATATGAACTCGGACATTTTGCTAAATTTTCCTGTTTTGTGCTGCTGTGCACGTTTTGTTTATTCATTTCATATGTCATTGCTAGGAAAACAATTGATGATAAGTGACTTTAATGAAGTGCATGATTATCAGCAGGCAATAGATGAAAAGGCCTCTAAATTTCTATTATTTTTGGGGATTGGATAAATTGGGTGTGAATACAGGGCTCAAGTATTGATTGGAAAATGTATTGAATTGTAATAAATGGAATGTTCAACAATTATCTTACTTCATACACGTGGCTGTGGCAGCAAAAACTCGATATTAATATAATTTTTAATAACTTATTTGAGACAATAAAAAGTTCATTTCCGCCTTCAGAAACGGATATTGTTAAATGAAATTTATGATTTTTTTTTTTTTTTTTCTTCTTATTATTTTTAAATAATATTGTTTTATTATACAATTTACACATTGTAAACAGCATACAAAATTGTAGCAGAATAGTGATACATTTTGGCATATTGGTGGATAATATTGGCGTAATAGAGACTAATTTCGCTCTTATAAAGATAAATTTTCCTTATTTAACAAAAAGGTTCCATATAAAAATTTGACATTAAAATAAAATTGGCGTAACAGCAAATTAGTAATAAATTTCAGCATAATATAATTTGGCGTTAAAGCGTTAAAATTTGGCGTAATAGAAAATTTAATAATAAACATTGACGTAATAGTGAATTAGCAATCAATGTTGGATTAATAGTAATTTTTGGTGATTGAATTTGGGGCAATGATGTTTTTCTACGAAAATTAACTGCCATTTCATTTTTTGTTTACTTGGCGATGATTTGGCAAAAATCGTACAGGACTCTAGATTTCTACCAAGAATTGTTGTTAAAGTTGGGAGTTAAATTGTTTTCAATCTATTGTTAGTAAATGATTTATTGCTGATACGTAATATCCTTTATAGGTAACATTAAACAATTTTGGTAAAGGTTAACTTATATATTGGAAAAGTTTAGCCTTGAAGTGATTTTAAAAATCGATTCAGTTAGATATTGGCCAACATCTGAACATTTTCTAGGTTCTAGATACTGTTACTTAATATCTAGTATCTTGAAAATGTTTAAAATATGCAAAATGTGCTGATATTAGGTTTGGTGCTCTGATTCATAAAAATGCTCACACCTAAGTTACTTTTTCGCCAAATACAAATAGCATCAAAATATCAATTATACATAAAAAAAAAATTGATCACAAAATAATTCAATAACTGTTGTAATATATGAAGTTGGTACAATAACATGAAATGAAAAAAAAAGTAATTTAAAGTAATAATGATAAATATGAATACGAAGAATAGAAAACAGAAATAAATAGAAATGAAATTATAGTACGACAGATTCTTAATTTTTATCGGTATACGAGATTTCATATCGAATGAGTAAACAAATGTTTTGATATATTTAAAATTAAACCCTAAACACATTTTTATTCTAATTGTGTTTGTATATGGGTATTTCATCTCTGATATGATATGAAGTGAAGTAGTGTGGTGTGGTGCGGTAGTAATAGCATAATGAGTAGTTTTTTGGTTTATTTTATAATTTTAATAACGGAATTAGCAATAAAATGCAAGTACCAAAAATAATTTAACAAAAAAAAAAAAAAAAAAAAAAAAAAAAAAAATGAAATTCTTGTATTTTTCTTGTCTCTAAAATCAACTTTATTTATTTGATCATTCTTACATATAACTAAGTAGAGCTTTTTAATATTTGTAGGTATGCTTAGTTTTGCTTTTTTGTTTGGCTCGATTTATGTTTTTTTACTACATAAGTACCAAATTTATTCGAAAATACTTCAAAAATTCTTTTGTAAGCTTGACTGATATTGTTTTTATCGAAATTTTCTTTCAATAAATTACATTTGGTTTCATGTTGAATTATGCCAAATAATATCGATTAAAAATGCAATGGGACAAATCGCAAAATAGGGGCCGTTGGGTTTTGGCAACTTTTCGTGACGCCAACTGGGAGATAAGTCGCCAAATGTGGTAACTCGGGTTTCTTGTACTGTTTGCAATTATCTGTACTTACAATCGCAACCCGTTACTTGGCACACTTTGACGAAAAGTTATTTTGACGCCTAATCTTAACAGCCTCTATTCTGCGATTTTACCATGCAATGAATATCGTAATTCCATTTCGTAATTTATATATTTATAATATCGTGATATTAAAGTTGTGAAAATTTATGTGATAAATTAAAAATAATGATCCTCATGTATTTTAAAGAAAAGAAAAAGAATAATGCATAAAATTATGTGCATAATTTGAAACAATAAAATATTTGCTGAACAATCTTAATTATGAACAGTTTTAAACCTAATTTCATTTCAAATTTAAAATTACATTTCATTAATTGTCAAGCAGCTGCATAGCCATCAAAAAGATCTCCTATCTAAGATAAACATCCTCACTTAATCAACAAAGTTCATTGACTGCATAATTAACATTCTCGTATGCTATTTGACAAGGTGGTCGGGTTAAAACCCGCTCCCTAAGGAAGACAATGAAGAAAATTTCCCTTAGAGACTCAGCTAAGAAGTGGTCGTGTTCAACTTGCTTTGCTACCGCTTCGGGTGAGAAGGATGATTGTGAGTAAATTTTGAAATTTAAGTTAGATATATGATGTAAAGACATTTAATGATTCTTTTCGCTAAAATAGTGGTAATTTTTTTATTTTGGATTATTTGGCATGATTTGACACCAAATAGTTTAAAAACTAATCTTTCTCTATTAACTCCGTTTTGAGTAATAATGATAGCGAAATATCTGTTATATTTGCATATAATAAAACTGTCACAACTACTAAATCTATTGCTAGTTGTGCTAATTTTCATTAGATAAAAAATTTAATGAAATTAATATTGCCGAAATCACAGGCTATATAAGATTTTAAAAAGGAGAATATTTGGTGATAACTATTATAGCCACCTCTGTGATAGCACATTGTCAATGCAGTTAGCAAAAGCCTGTAATATATAGATTAAAACAGAAGCAATAATTCAATTTAAAGTTATTATAAAAAGTGTCTAAAATTATAAACAAAAAAAAGCTGTGCATGTAATTGCTTTCTTTATAAAATAAGAAAAGTGATGGATATTTACATCCTTATGTGCAAGCAATTAGTCATACGCAACCAATTGATATTTAGATTTTTTTATTATTTCCATGGCCTTTGGACTTTTTTTTTACTCGCGCTCGTCTTCGAACATTTTTTATTTTTGTATGTTTTTGGTATTTTATATTCTTTGTATACTTTTGGACTTCTTTATTTCTTGTACGCCTTTGGATTTTTTATAAAGATATGTTAAATATGATTTTAACCTACTATTGATTAGTCATTGATCCAATAATCGCATTACCTACTTTTAGTCTATACCAGATTGCTAGTCTAGTTTTGGGAAGCCACGGAGAATGGACACCCTCGATGACCGAAATGAGCCCTCGATAACTGAAATATTAGGCTCATGAGTGCCATGAATTAGAATGGTTTTTACTTTTGAATTAGCTATGGTTTTCACCTAGTATCCTACCTTTCACCATGAAGTCCAAAGGCTTGAAAGTAGTCCACCAGTCGAGGAGGAGACTTCAGCTTTGGAATGCTTTTTTAAAATTTTTTTTTATTTCCAATGGCAGATTATGAACAGTTACAGCAATGAAAAGAACAACGAAAAAAAAAAAGAACAGAGAATACAGCAAAACATGCTTAAACAGAGTTAATTAATATAGCATATCTCTAGCCTCCCAATATCGCTCGACGAGAAAAGTCTTGCTCAGAGCAGGACAGTGAAGTAGATGCGTGGAGTCCATGGCTTCTCCAGAGCTGCATATCGGGGAAGGAACAATTTTGTGTCTGCAAAGATGGTTTCACATTCAGTCATGTCCGGTGGCTAGTCGGAAATAAGCGACTGTTCTACGCCTTGGACCATTACATAGATTTGGGATGGCATTCTTCCAGGACTTTTGGGAAACGCGGTTATAGAGGTCTCCTTGACCGCGGACTTTAATTGATCTTTTGATGAGATTTTTGATAGAGTGGAAGGGTGTAGGACGAAATATTCTTTGTGTGATTAAAGCCCCCTTTTTAACCAGGAAGTCGGCTTTCTCATTGCCTGGAACCCCACAGTGGGCAGGAACCTACTGCAGGACTATAGTTTTTTCAAGTGATGCCAGGTTTTCAAGATGATAACGGCAATCCAATATGTCTTGAGTTTTAGGATTATTGTCAGAAACAATAGCTAACAGAGCAGCTCTAGAATATCAGAGGATAACAGCTCTTGTGAATTTGCTTTGGAATGTTGTGAAGGTCAAAAAATAATTTGAAACTTACATTAAAAATAAATAAACAAAATCGCATGCATTTTTTATTTATTAAGGAATTTTTTAAAACAGTAACTATAGTTTTTGGATATCCTGTACTTTTTTTTTTTAAATAGCAACCTAAACTGATGAATATTGAACGAATATAAAGAAAAATATCAGAATTTCTTTGCATATATTCAATACGTGTTTCTTTTGTTCTAAGTTTAATATCAACGTGATGAAACTTTTTACCAAATATCGTACTCCAATATATAATTAGTGACATATTCTTGGCCAAGTGGTAAAGTGTGCCGTACAGGAATGTTCAGTTTTGAATCCACTGATGTTTACCTTGCTTTTCAGAAACGAAAACATTCGGTAGTGATTGCTGTTGAATGTGTAAGACCATCTCATCAACACTTGTGTTGTTTCGGAGGAATATGGTTTAATAAGATTTTCTTTTGTACATGTAAACATAGACAACCTCCAAAAACCTGCAAGATTGCACTGTTTTCCTTGTATCGTCGAAATAAAATAAATTGGGAATGTTCTGATCTGTCGGTGGATTTATTTATGATTTCTACGAAGTTCATGATGAATAATTATTGTCAACTACATCATGTGGGAGGGAGAACAAAAAAAGGAATTCCGCTAACTAGACATTATTTTTTCTAAAAATACGACACTTTCATTATCAATTATTTTGAAGTTATAATTTGATAATTTTTCTGTAACATTCCTTTATTTTTACCATTTTTTATTGTTATTTGTAAATACAAAAATTTTAAATATCATGATTATTTCTGATTTGCTTTACATATCATAATAATGATGTGGGAAAAATACTCACGGAAATTACTACAGTAAGAATACTAATTTTTAATTCAATGAGAGATGATATCTCATGTAGTTTTAATAGTTAAGTCTTAATGAACGAGCAGTTATTTAATTTTTCTTTTGATTTATATTTGTTTTTTTCGCTGCAACTTGAAGTTACTAATGTTTTATTTGTATGAAGTATAGGGTAAGTAATATAGGAGAATATTATTATAAGTATTATTAAAAAGTATTATAGGTAAGTATTATTATAACTCAGTGATTAATCACAACTAATGTCGCCAAATTTACTATTACTTAAATATAATAGCACAAACAAAAAAAAAATCAGTTAATGTACGCTGCTTTCATTATAATTATAGTATTTAAATATGTATAATAAAGTACATAATTGGCCTTTATGATTGACAACTCTGCAGAAAATCCAAGTTAATCGAATTAAGTATTACCTAAAATGATTTATTACAAAATGGCATTAGACAGAATGGTTTGTTTCAGATTAATATTAAATAATTTTTATTTACATTTAGTTAAAAAGAAATAACTAAAATTAAATACTAAATATAATAGTTAACACATGAGCTCCATATATATTTTCTTATTTCTCTCTACAAATCTCTCACTGCCTTGAAAGCAGAACCACCATGATTGCACCACCATGAAAGCAGAACCACCATGTTCCATATTCTGACGAAATGAACAAATTACTGTAATATTTGAAGATTTTTCGATAGTCCATGATTCACTGTCTACACTCTGTCTAGACAGACAGGGTCTTTGCTATAAACATTACTTATTATGTTGAGGTTTTTGATAGATTAAGAAGTTTCTTTTCTTAATTGGCAAGATGCCAATCTAGAAGATGTTACAGACTTATATTTTTCTACTAACTTCTAACAATGCTTATATTTACCACTTTGACGAACAAAGTTAATACAGTTCAAACAAACGCCGTGCGCTTTTTTAAGAATTAAAACCATACAAAATGTATGATTTTATTACAAAATCCATGGATTAAAATCATACAAATGTATTCTGAAGTTTAGTATATCGATAATTTAAATTGTATATAATTATCTATATTCCCTAATATGTTCCAGTGTACAGAATACTCGAAGATTTTCGTCACATAGAAAGAGAACTGAAGAATCTTCTACTCAAAGCTGTACAATCCAAACTGATAAAACTAGTACAAAACAACCTACAAGAGTATGACATCTACTTGGTTGGACCAAAGGGGTCTGCTTATGCAGAACAGAAGTTCACTGTAGAGATGTTTTTACCAGAATCATATCCGAGAGTTCCACCTATAGTACGCTTCATTACAAAGATAAAGCATCCTCAAATAGACCAGTACGGATACATTCGGAATAAGTACTTGGGAGATAAATGGAGCCCGTCTTTCGGAATTCCTGCTACCCTGATGATACTTTTGGAGCTACTGCGTGAACCCTGCGGAGATATTCGCCGTGAAAGTGATTAATAGTGTTTTAAAAGTGAAGATAAAAGATGGCAAAAGATTTATCATGTTTTCAAAAAGTTGTCAATTTAAAGGAATATTTTAAGTTTTGTATTTATTTTATGTAATTTCTAAAAATAAACTTGTTTTTCGATTCCTACTCTTAGTATATATCTTGCATATATCTTAGTATATATCACTAACCCTATATATATATATCTTGTTTAAATTTTCAATCGTTAATAAAATACTTTTTTTTATTCATCCACTCAAGTTCAAATACATTTTTTTGAACATCTAGTGGAGGACACTTGATGATAATACAGTTTTTTTTCAAATATTAATTCATTAATTTAATTTAATTAATTAAGTTTAGTTTTTTTTAGATTTAAGTTGTATATGTCTAATAATAGATGCCGCTAGATGTAAGAGAAAAATTTCAAGTTTGTTTGTAAAGGTCTTTTCTCAATATAGTAAAAAAAAAGTAGGAATTGACTTAATTTTTTTTATTATATTACTTGGTTTTTTCCTTTTCTAGCAATTTTTAGAATACAATTTTCATGCTTTATTTACTATTGAAATTATCAATACCAGATTTTTTCCCTAGGTTGTTACTTTATTGGAAGATGACCCATCTACTGAAAATTAAGCTTTTTTTTTTTTTTTTTTAAAACGAACTGCTGGCAAGATTCGATATATAGAATTTAGAAGACGAATATCCATGGCATGTATTTTAAAACAATCAAAATTTTAAATGTGGAAATCTAATAGGAATAAAAAAATTTTTACGTTAAATGCAAAAATGCCAAGCATCAAGATGACACCAAACAGAAAGTTTTAGCTTGGGAATGTTTTCTTTACATAGAAGAATCAATCTTAAAAAGAATAAGAGTGCATAAAGAATTATGAATTCTAATGTATGAACCATTCGAAATTATTTTTAACCCTAAGAAGAAGGACTGATATTTACAATAAAAGTATGTTATTCCCATTTAATCAAATGAATATCAATAAAAAATCTATTGTAGTTTTTAGCTGTACACAAGATAAAAAAAATAAATACAAAGAAAAATTGAATTGTAAGTGTTGTTATTTTTAGGTTTTGGTGAAATAGACAGACAAACCATTTTGCTATAAACACTACAAAAAATTAAATGATATGGAGATTTTTGATATATATTATAGTGTAAATTAAGAGTTTAGGTGTCTGATCCATTATCCACAGACGTGGCGTGCTGTAAGATGCGCTCTGGTCATTTGCCGCAGGGTTCAAGTTCGAATCCTGGCGGTGGCATGGATATTTGTGAGTGGTTTGGAATCCTGAAGGAGGCATGGTTGTTTGTTTATTTTGGCGGGGGTGGTTTGGAATCCACTTTAAATTACAGATCTCGGTCTGTTTAGCCCTCGTGTGCACAAAGATGCCGTACAGCGACAGACCAGACCAGACCAGACCAAACCAAACCAAACCAATTACAGAGTTCAGGTATAATAATTGGACATTTTTTGCCTCCTTTTAGTCCCATATTAACCTCTATCGTACAATGGCCTTCTATTTGCAATGCTTGAAAAGTTATTTAAGTAAAAAGCCGAAGGATTAGAGTAATTAAATAACTATATTTAAGGTAATTAGATTGAATAATTAATTTTGGAGAGCCAGATTTTTCTGTGTAAGGAATATATTTCATATTCTCCCATATTTTGCCTGAAAATACAACCGAAACAGAGCATCCAGATTAGTAAAGCAAAATAAAGAGAATTTTGAGAAATAAATATTACAAATGCGTTTATATTTAATCTTCGCATCGAAAATAACAATTATAAATCATTGTTAATTTTAGCATAAATATTCATAAGCGTTTTCATTGTCAACATGTATTTGTGAATAAATTTTTAAAGACAAAATATCAACAAAATAAAATAATAATAGATTGTTAACCAAAAAAAAAAAGTAAAATTGTTATTGTTTGTTAGTTACACATCTTTTAATCAATTTTTGAGTTCTGCTTTTACAAAATTCAATTGTTAATTCAATTCAACAAATTTCTTGACTAATCAGTCAAGATGCTATCCTTCATAGACCGTTTTTATTAATGAGATTTACTAAAAAATTAATAAAAATCTTTTTTTTCTCATTTTTCTTGCATATGAAAGGGGTCCTAGAATTTTATTTACGTTTACGACTAACAGCCAAGAGACGAGCGATGGGAATTTTAAAGATTAGATATTGATTAAATTGATATTGATGCATTGAATAAAGATTTGATTGGATTGAGCATCACTACTAAAAATTGAGTCTAATTGTTAATTAATTGCAGTCAATTGGTTAGTCAAGCAGCTATTATTACTACTTTTGTATCAATGTGATTTACCAAAAAACTGGATTAATAAAAACCATTTTGTACTTATCGGGGGCCTCATATTCCATTTACGCTTACAACAAACAGCCAACTAATGAGAAATGTAAATTGTGCATTGCTTTTCGGGTGGTTCTGGGGTTACCATCCAGTTTTTTTATCTATCTATGGGGGAAAAGCTGGAAAACTTCCATTAGATAAACTGATTATCAATGAAGGATGCTTTAAGCCCGGGGTGGGCAACCCAAATGATCTTGTGGGCCACTTTGGAAATGCATGCTAACTCCACGGGTCACATGTAAAATCCTAACATCCCCATATTTGATTGACACATTTTTTGGGAGTGAAAAATGGAAACATAATGAGTTATTATTTTTGTGCTTACTATTATTCTTACATGAAAACATAAATAATATAATAACAATGATACTAAACGCACACTATAAAGAAATATATAACACTAAAAATGAAATATAAAAAAAAAGTATTGAAAAACGAAATATAATAAGCAGGGAAATAAGCAAATGAAATCATAAAAAAATATTTATTTTACTGGGTGCAAGTGATATTTCTTTCTCCCCTCTTTCACTTAGTTTTTGCAAATCGATCTCAATTTTGGTATTTTAAACATCGTAATTGGTGTTGCGTCCATTTATGTTTTTGGAGTGTGTTTTGTGTTGGGTCAATTTCATTTTGGAAAGAAAAAAAAAAAACAATTCGCAGGGGTAAGTTGAACCAAAAGCGCTAACAACTGGATTAAGAGTCTGGTTTTTTTTTCTCTGCTATCAACAACCAATTTTGCGTATCTAGGGATTGTCACTGCGTCACTGAGGTCCCTTAAAGTGAAACCATAGAACCTGTTATATTAGATGTTCCAAGATGCGGGTCTCATGAGTTCGCAGAATATAACTTATTTATTTTCCGAATTCATAACTGCAAAACTCATAAATAAAACAGACAATATCTATCATATATTCGCAAGAATATTATTTTAAAATGAAAGTTAATTTTTCTCATGATTGCGGCAATAAATTTTTTAAATATATGGATGCACACATAATGCATTTTTAATACATTGGGAATTACTTTGGCCATTATAAAGTATAAATATATTTTTTGTAAAAGTGTGATAAATCTTACTGTCCGAAAAATATTGAATTCGGGCAGCGGGTTGGTTATCCCTACTTTAAACAATTCATAATAGTGTTCTCAAGTTTTCTTATTATTGAAAGCAATAACAGCAATGCTCACCACCAACGTATTCGAATAAAAGTATTTCTAATAATTGATGTGTATTTTACGAAGATGCAACGAGTCTAGACACCAAAAGAAATCCTGTGCATTTGCAAGAATCACTAACACTCTTATGACTTATATTTCAGTTTAAACAGAAAATTCTTTTTTTTTTTTTTTTTCAATTCCTACAATTAGTTCACACTTTCCCTATATATATCTTGTTCAAATTTTCAATCATTAATAAAATGCTTTTTATTCATCCACTTAAGTTCAAATGCATTTTTGAACTTGTAGTGGAGGACACTGGATGTTAATATGGTTTTTCAAATATTCATTCATTCATTAAATTTAATTAATTAATTTTTAGTTTTTATGTGGGAGAAAACAAATTTCTCTATATAAGATATTTAACAGGATATAAAACAGGATACCGTCAGTGGCGAAGCTTGTAGATCGCTGGAAAAAAAAAAATTCTTTTTCAGAGTCTTTTCACTCTGGGTTCTAGTCTGAGTCAGGTGAACAAAATGGAAAAATTAAACCTATGAATAAATTAGTGAGAGAGATGGAAAGT
Source organism: Caerostris extrusa (assembly GCA_021605095.1). Classification (NCBI taxonomy): domain Eukaryota; kingdom Metazoa; phylum Arthropoda; class Arachnida; order Araneae; family Araneidae; genus Caerostris; species Caerostris extrusa. The sequence continues at coordinate 26,561 of BPLR01016501.1, forward strand.
GTGCGTGAGAGAGATAGAGACAGAATTTTTACTTTAATAACTTTAAAAAAAAATGAATGAAAAAGAATATGTACTATCTGTAATGCAGTGAAAAATAAGCAGGAATTGACTTAAATTTTTTTTATATTACATCATTTTTATTTAAGATATGTTTTCCCTAAATGTTACTTGT
>BPLR01016502.1:0-18315 GCA_021605095.1 Caerostris extrusa
TACAAAGGGAAATAACTCGATGGAATGATAATATTGGCAGCAAATCATTCTATTTTTTGGGAAAAAGACACCTAGGAAGAAATCCTTTGAAACTCCAGTCAATTTAAGAAACTCAGGCTTTAAGCCTGTTTAGCCCTGGTATAAGGCACATAGACATTCTGCATTGTTCTTTTTACATGATTTTTTTAGATTTAAGTCTATGTAACATTTGATTTTATGCACATATTGTTTGTGTTTTTAAAATAATTTCTAACCATACTTTATTGAAAAATTAAAGGCATTACATTAAACACTTTCTGTCAATACCCAGTTCTTTGTTGTCTAGTTATTGGATACTAAATGCAGAATTTTAACAGAGTGTATCACTAGAGATTGATTAACATTGCATCCACTAAACAGAAGTAAAGCGTTCAAAAGGAATTTGCAAGAATAATTATCCAAAATCTGCATGTTGTATTGGACTAAACTCCGACACTTGTAGCAAGACAGATCCAATGTCAATATGAAGTCCGTCACAATTGACCTTCATTCAAATGAAAGCGGCCTGATGGCATATTGACTACGGTTCTGGCCTTTGGTACAGAAAGTTTCAGAGCTTGAGCAACACAGATCCGACACTTCTAGCAATTTTCTTTAAGCCTTTTAGTCCTGACATAAGACACATAGACATCCTATATTATTCTTTTTTTACATGTTATTTTTTTTTTTTTATGCCTATGTAGGATTTGATTTTATGTACTTTTATTTGTTGTGTTTTTAAAATAATTCCACATCACTAAATACCATACTTCTTGGAAAAAATTACAAACTTAGCATTAAACACTTTCTTGTAATCTAGATGTTGGAAACTAAGCACATAATTGTGGTAGAGTGCATCACTAGAGAATCAATAGCATTGCATTCTCTAAAGAGAAAAGCGTTCTAAAACAATTTTCAAGAATATACAATACAACATGCAAATTTTCGATAAAATCCCGACACTTCTATCAATTTATTTTGGGCCTTTTAGCCCTGGCATAAGATACATAGACATCCTGTATTATCTTTAAGTTATATGTCTATGCTGGATTTTTGCATCTTTTTAGTTATATGTGTATGCTGGATTTGATTTTATGACACTATTTTTTTTGTGTTTTTAAAATAGTTTACAGCCATACTTTATGGAAAAAATTAAAAACTTTGCAATAAACACTTTCCATCAATATTCATTTCTTTATTGCCTAGTTATTGGATACTAAGCACAGAATTGAAGTAGAGTGCATTATTAGAGATTCGTTACATTACATGCACGAAAAAGAAAAAAAAAAAGTAAAGCTCTCTAATATAATTTTCAAGATTAATTATAGAAAATCTGCAATGTCGTATTAGACAAAATCGCGACACTTCTAGTAATTTTTTTAAAACCTTTTTAGCCCTGACATTATACACATAGACATCCTGTATTGTTTTTTAACCTTTTTTTTTTTTTTAGTTTTATGTCTATGCAGGATCTGATTTTATATCTCTTATTTTTTAATGTTTTTAAAATAGCTTTTAGCAAACTTTAGGGAAAAAAAATTATAAAAATTTACACTAAACACTTTCCATCAATACCCAGTTCTTTATTGCCTAGTTATTGGATACTAAGCTCAGTATTGTTGTTGTTCTAATGCCGCTGGCAATACAGGCAGTTATTTGTTAAGCCATAAGCAAGGGCTGCACCAGGGTTACTCATTTAATATTACCAAGGAGCACGTGTAGCCTGAAGATATGCTCCGAACGTGAGTGGCACTACCCCCACAACGCTCTACGATCACATTAGGCCGGAACATACGGATTAAATTGGATTCTGAACCACTAACAAACATCCATGCCATCGCCGAGACCCGAAACCTGTGGTACTGAGTGACAGTCAGCTAGCCACACGGCCATCATGCTTCTAGTTTTAAGTCTATGTAAGATTTGATTTTATATCCCTTATTTTTTACATTTTTAAAATGATAGCTTTTAGCCAAACTTTATGGAAAAATTATGAACTTTACACTAAACACTTTCCATCAATACCTAATTATTGGATACTAAGTACAGTATTGTTGTTATTCTAATGCTTATGGGAATTTAGAGACAGTTATTCGTTAAGCCATAAGCAAGGGCTGCACCAGTGTTACTCATTTAGCACTACTCAAGGGTACGTGTAGCCTGAAGATCTGCTACGAACGAGAGTGACACTACTCCCACAACGCTCTACGATCCTATTAGACCGAAACATACGTTTTAAAGTGGATTTCGAACCCCTACAAACTTCCATGGCAACGCCGGGACCTGAACCCGAAATCTGTAGCAAGAAGCACTAGAGCGCTAGTTATTCGGCCATCAGGCTCCAAAATAGTCTCACTAGCAGATTTCCCTACTGGCAGATTTCGAGACAGGAGATGTTTTCTTTTTATGGGGTAAGGTTGTCAGCCTGACGACCCTTCCGTCCTGCAATTCCCCCTTTCATTATGATTCCGTTGATTCAAAATATCCTGCATAAGAAAATTTCCGTCCTTTACATTACAAGCGTATTAGCCAAAATTAAAAATCGATGCCATGTATAATTAGCGAGTCGGATAGTTATTGTTTTTGTGGTCTTTATTGATAATTAGGATGGTAATCAATAAAAGACGGGAAGTCTTAATGAAAAGGGAAAACAAGTAATCCAATACGTTAGATTGAATTGCAGAAGTATTACCATATGCGTCATTTATTTAAATTAAAGTTGTAAGGAAAATGAAACACGTTCTTTAGTGAAGCAGGAATTGAAGACTCGTTAGTATAAAAGTATGGATATTGGCTCGACTGTTAGATATGAATTGGAATAATAATTATAAGCATCCTTAAAAATATATAAACATTTCTTAAGCCACAAAAGAAATTAAAATTAACTTTATCACTACTAATGTTCTTCTTACTCATGTGGCTATTTGCCGGTTTTCATATATATTAATTGAAAATATTTCAGATTTATTTGCCATGGATACAAAATCATAAACAAATATGGAATTAGATGTTTTTTCTGCCAAAAAGTGAAGTAACTAATGCCCAATATTTCATTAATAATATAATCATTATCCAATTTTATTGGAAACTGCTTTTATACTATAGTATGTGTCTTGTAACCACATACTATAATAATTTGTTTTATATTAGAAATGCTCGCTTCGTCTTGCTGTATTGAAGAAAAGTGTTTCTTATCCCACTTGATAGACAGCAACATCTAGACCAGGGATGCGCAAACTCCAGCCCACTTGAGAGTTCTATTCGGCCCGCGGATAGAATTTTAATTTTCCAGTCCGAGGCAAATTAAAAGAAATATATAGCAGTTGTTTCTAAATATGCCAAAGTTAGAGTTTTACAAATCATTATCGAAAGTAATTTTCCCAAATTTAATATCTCGTGCCCAGAAAATCACTGCTATGTTTGCTTCATCTTACATATGTGAACAAGTGTTTCTAACTATGAACCTTAGAAAGAATTATTTCAGAAGTAGACTGACAGATGAGCATTTAGCCTCGTTCCTTAGAATCAGGACATCTCACTTCGAACCTCAATAAAAGGAACTTTTAAAAATGAAATCGCAATTTCATTCATCTCATTAACCTATTTAAATTGTAATACTTGTATATTGTTTTAAAATTTTAGAAAAATTTATCTTGGCCCGCCAAACTTTTTTTTTTTTTTTTTTTCACTTTTTGGCCCGCGACCGAAAAAGTTTGCCCATCCCTGATCTAGACCAAGTCCATGAAGCCGTGTGGCCTCATGGAAGGAAGGAAAGGGGGGGCAGTTTCTTTTTGTGAGGAGCACCTGTTGGCAGAAAATCACTTGGCTCCATGACGCTGAAGAGGGTAGTGCCTGCCGGGAGGGCTTTTAGGGAAATTACCCTTCTTTTGCGTATCGTATGGGAGAAAAACCGGAAACTGTCCCCAGGTTGTCCGACTAATGAGGCAAAATGCTGAACATCAAACGCCATCTAGTCTCATCGTGTTTTGAAACAGTGTTTATAAAAACGCCGCCATCGTATTGAACCTCACTAGCGGCGAGCGTTGCCACTGAGCTACGAGTTGGGCTGCATTGTAAAATTAATCTATTTGATGTTACACTTGGTTCAAGGTCAGTTGTGATGAATTTCACATCGACATTCGATCTGTCTTGCTAGAAGTATCTGGGTTTTGTCCAATACAACAAGCAGATTTTGGATAATTATTGTTGCAAATTCTTTTAGAACACTTTAATTCATTTTTCTTGTTAGTGGACATATGATGTTAATGATTTTCTAGTGATGCACTCTACCAAACTCCTGTGCTTAGTATCCAATAATTAAACAATCTAGAATTGGGTATTGATGGAAAGTGTTTAACGCAAAGTTTAATCATAATTTATGGGGGGGAATTCTGAACTATTCTAAAAAAAAAAAAAAGGCGCGTAAAATCAAATCCTGCATAGACATAAAACAGTACAGTAAAAAAGTAAAACATTACAGGATGTCTATGTGTCTTATTCCGGGGCTAAAAAGGGTTAAAAAAAGTGTCGGATCTGTGTTGCTAGAGGTGTCACGATTTTGTCCAATAAAACATGACGAATTTGGATAGTTATTCTTGGAAAATTCTTTTAGAACGCCTTACTTCATTTTCTTGTTAGTGGATATATGATGTTAAGGATTCTCTAGGTGACGGCCTATACCAAAATCCTGTGCTTAGTATCCAATAATGAAACAATCAAGAATTTGGTATTGATGGAAAGTGTTTAACGCAAAGTTTATAATTTTTTTCCCTAAATTAAGATTATAAACAATTTTAAAAGCATAAAACATAAGGGGCATAAAATCCAATCTTGCATATATATAAAATTAAAAAATGTAAAGCAGTACAACATGTCTATGTGTCTTATGCCACGGATAAAAAGGCTTAAAGAAAATTGCTAGAAGTAATTTTCAATAAGTAATTCAGGATTTTATCTAATACAGCACGCAGATTTCAGATAATTGTTCTTGCAAATTCTTTTAGAAAGTTTTACTTCCTTTTCTTTTTAGTGGATGTAATGTTAATCAATCTCTAGTGATGCACTCTGTTAAAATTCTGTGTTTAGTGTCCAATAACTAGACCATAAAGAATCGGATATTGATGGAAAATATTTAATATAACGCTTATAATATTTTTCAAGAAAGTCTGACTAGAAACTATTTTACAAACAGAACAAATAAGGTACATAAAACCAAATCCTACATAGGCATAAAACAAAAAGAAACATCATGTAAAAAAGAATAATATAGGATGTCCATATGGTTATTAGGGCTTAAAGACAATTGTTTGGAGTTTCAAAGGAATTTTTGCCTAGGTGTCTTTTTTCCAAAAAATAGAATGATTTGCTGCCAATATTATCATTTCATCGAGTTATTTCCCTTTGTACTTCTAGCGCATGTTAACTGAGTACTGGGCACATGTTGTTCTTTGTTATTGAGTAAGGCGTTATTTCCTCCAGAGAATGATTCCGGAACAAATAATATCGCCAATCCATATCGGAACAAAGACCCACCCTTTTGTTTTCAAGGAAAGACAAAACCCGAACCAACAGATCATGTCTTCAGCACGATTTTTTTCATTCCAAGTCCCAACTCTTACACGCTTCGAAATTCGAGATGTCTCCGCTCATTGTGCGAGAAAGCGATCAGAAAATGGATCGCGCAACCAGAAAGAAGAAATATGAAACTGCTCGCATGGTCGAAGAGGAATCCTCCGTCCAGCACACAGGCCATTGGAAGAGGAAGGAAGGAAGAAAAAGGATGCTGGGAAATCGATGGTAAATGGCAGCTGGTCAAAGAACCAGATGGCCCTCCAGGAATATTCGCGAGTGCATGGTTATTATTCAATTTTGTAGATGGAAATGAAATCCCCATTTTTTTTTTATACTTTTATACTTGGTTCTTTTCATTTTTTTTTTTCTACGTCGTTTTCGAAAAAAAAAAAAGCAAATCTGGTTCTGGATTTTGCTTTAAAGTTTGGTGGCGTTTCCAAATCTACTTAATATTCCGGGCTTTTTCTCCGGAAAAATTTATGAATGGCTGATTTTTCCAGGAAATTTTCTGGATAGGCTTCCTCTTTATAAAAAAAATGAAAAAGTATGCAGGGCATTGTATGAATTATAGATTTTATTAACTGAAACACTAAAAGAGTTAATGTAATTTTTTTCCATGCAATTTGTTTTGCTAATGCGAAATTAAAATATTTCTGAAAGTATTTCCTGTCTAATTAAAATGATGTTTTTATATTGTTATATATCAAGGTTTGCCAATTTTTTTTAAGATCACTCTTTAAATCTGACACTCGTTTTTTATTGAAGATGGACGGAATCCAATTTAAATCATAGTTACCTGTCTAATTAGGACTGTTGGGCATACAGCTGACAACAGATTTAAAACATGTCTTGTTCAAGCCAGTAGGTAGAACGATGGTCCAACATGTTGTAGTGATTCGCGTTAGTTTGTTATTCTTAAGATTTTAGTATATTTAGGATAATTCTTTGCTTTCTTCTATTTCTGGCAAAATTTGTTATATACTCACATGTCATTCGGTTTAATATGTCTGTAGAGTTTTAGACACAGGGCTGACAACCCGATCCTTAAAAAGAAAACATATCTTGTCTTGGAATCTACTAGTAGGCAGACGGTCTTGGCCCACCATTTACTGTAGTTACAGGGGAGTTAGTCAGGGCTCTTTAAATGAATAAAAAGTTCGGACGCGTTTTGGCCAAAGAACCAGATGGCCCTCCAGGAATATTCGCGAGTGCATGGTTATTATTCAATTTTGTAGATGGAAATGAAATCCCCATTCTTTTTTTTTTTCTTGTACTTTATATTTGGTTCTTTCATTTTTTTTCTACGTCGTCTTTCCGAAAAAAGCAAATCTAGTCCTGGATTTTGCTTTAAAGTTTGGTGGCGTTTCCAAATCTACTTAATATTCAAGGCTTTTTCTCCGGAAAAATTTATGAATCGCTGATTTTTTCCGAAATTTTCTGGATGTGCTTTTGCTCTTCTAAAAAAATGAAAAAGTATCAGGGCATTATATGAATTACAGATTTCAGTTTAAAAACATAAAAGAGTTAATGTAATTTTTTTTTAGCATGCAGTACGTTTTGCTATTGCAAAGTTAAAAGTATTTCTGAAAATATTACTGTCCCTAATTAAAATGATATTTTTAAAATTAGGTTCTCCATTTTTTTTTTTTAAGATGTCACAGAATCTGCCACTCACTGCCACAGATTTGAAGTTCAAGAGGCCGTTGGTGCCATGTTGTAGTGATTGAATTCACTTTAAACCTAGATCCCTGCCTAATACGACTCTTGCGTGCGACAAAGTCTGACAGGACAGCTCTACAGTGAAAAAGAAAACATATTCATGTCCGGAATCTGTGGGATAAATGTGGTTTAATCATAAAGTCAACTTCCCTTTGGGTGTCCCATGTCTTTGTGCCACAAAGTCACACAAAAAAAGCCACATTTTTCTTATCATGAATGTCTAAAGTACATATGGGTTATTGGACTTGTCACAGATATTGCTGTCGACCAAGTGGGATAAGAAACAACAGAAACAGAATTTTTCCAATCAAATACCAAACCAAACCTTCGTGTCCTTTATCAAAGAAATAAAATTTTATTTGAGATTATGATGAAAGCCATTGATTATATTCTGTGGTAAAAACCAAACGCTCTACAGGTCTAGAAACAAAAATTGCTCATCAAAATAATGTTCATCTTTTAACAACATTTTGATGCAATATCAGTATACCAAACAATGAATCCTGGTATGTGGTCAGACATTGTTGTATTAATTGCTCGACTAGAAAAAGTCATCATAGTTACAATTCTGTCATTCTTTTGGATATTATATCATAAAAAAAAGCCCATATACTCAGAAAATCCTCAGCTAAAATCATTAAAAAAAAATAGTTATATGGGATCACATTGCTGTCTTGTACAATGTCTCAATTGGCGATTTTTATACACTGTATGGCTTTCAGATTATTTATTATCTAGTTAACTGCCAAGAAAGATCAGTTTATTATATAATATATTTTATTACATAAAAAAGATACAACATATATATTACATAGTAGATAAAATAAGACATTTTCCTTACTATATAATGGTATATAGGTTAATATTATTTTCCTTCTGAATAATTTAAAAGCAATTAAGGTTCAAATGATAATTATCGAAGGACAACTGTGGCTGTTGAAATAATTGTGGAATTATTTTTTTAAAGTTATTGATATTCCAGGGTGATTAAAACATTTAAAAATTATCGTTTAGAATTGTTATATATTTTGAAATTGTCCAAATCTCAGTTCTTGATACTGATGAACAAATACTGACGGTGATTGAGCACAATTAAATAAATAAAATAAATAAATTTTAAAATTACTCCAAAATTGCATATACGATTTTATTATTGTAAAAAAATGTGTGCTTATTTTTTTGACGTTTTTTGTACACCTTGGTAACCTCTAGACTTCCTTTTTATGTTACAAACGTAAAAAAAAACTTCGTTTATAAATGTTATATATTTTAAAATTGTTCAAATCCCAGTTCATGACTCTGATGAACAAATACTGACAGTCGTCGAACATAATTAAATAAATAAAATAAAAAATATTTCAAAATTAGATATACGGGTGTTTTTATTTCAAAAAAAATGAATGTTTATGTTTGACTTTTTTTGGATATTTAGGTAATCTCTAGACCTCTTTTCTTATGGTACGAACATAAAAATAACATCGTTAAGAGTTGTTGTATATTTTAAAAATTATTATCTCAATTCATGACACTGATGAACAAATACTGACGGTTGTCGAATACAATTAAATAAAAAAATATAAAAATCACATATGAGCTTTTTATTGAACAAAAACATGATTGCTTATTTCTTTTTTTTTTGTACACCTTGCTACTCTCTAGACCTCTTTTTTTTATTGTACAAACGTAAAAAAGACGCTTTTAAATGTATGTCTTTCTTCAGTTAAATCAATAAAAAAAAAACTGTATCCACAATCCGAATCATACCACTTTCAGGTATAAATATATAAACTAATTAATCAACAATTAAACAATTTTTTAAATATTTCTTTCGTTTGGATTAATGATTTAATTAATCCAAACAAAATAAATGTATCTCAATCCGAATCATACCACTGTCAAGTAATTTTTTTTGGGGGGGGAAGGGTTCTATGACTGTATTGCTTTTAGAACATCTTCTCGCTTAACTTGACAGTCAAATTGTCAAGACTTTTGTTTTGATCATTATCTGCAATGCTTCTATCGATCGATCTGTTTTCTAACTTAAAAAAATCCTTTTTTTTCCAGCTTTAAGTATCCAAAGCATCGATTCTTCTGAGAAGATGCCAGTGGTGGAAGATTCAGAACTGAGCCTTGCTTGCATTACACAAGGATCTAGCGCCATGCAGGTGCGATGGTTCAAAGATGACGCCGCCATCAACGTCCAGACTTCCTATCGCTCCATGTGGACAACTCTGGTACCAAAGAATTCCAAAGACCAGTACACAGCTATTCTGGGTTTGAAAAGGCTCATGTGTTGGATTCAGGTAATTTTTTTTTGACTAATTTTTTTATTCTTAAAATCTTGTTCCTCTTCTGTCAAAATAACTGATTTTGGATGAATGATAAACCGTTGATTTATCAATAAATTCTTACAAAAGAAGTGTTTAGTAAAGAACAATGTGTTACTTAAACACATTTATCAAAAATTAATAGAAAATTCAGCAATTAACCATGTTTTATTATATAAAGATTGTTGCATTATATCTTGAATAGGAAAAAGAAATTGTCTGCATAACTTGAGTAGGTGGTACACATGTATATGACACTTTGTAGCCATGCTTCCTTCTATTCACTGACAAGACCACTCCTCATGCGTTCAGGAGAACTGGTATGTTGGCCTCGAGACATACCCGAGTGGTGGAAATACAACGCATCATGCGCTCCTGCTGCCTTGTTCCTCATCTCTAGAGTAAATATATTCAGCGCAACTTTGCGTATTAGTTGATTGCACACTCTCATCCGGAGAGAAATAATATTTCGCGCATCCTGCACGTAGTCGAGTTTCGGGTTTTCGGTTAGAAGTGGGGTCTTTCCCACGAATCTAATTATCTGTCTTTAAATGTGTTAAATATTGTATGTCTCTAATTGTAGGTGTGTAGTGTTTGTAAGTGTGTATTAGTAAAGCTAGGAGTTCTCCAAACTATGCCTCAACCCAATAACATCCAGTTACAATCTGGTTGCCCAAGCTGCACAGTACAACTTTAGAAAACCAGGAATAAAAATATTCTTTAATTCAGACTTACAGTGATAAAACATATTTTCAAATAAAAATTAACAATATTATTAATTTAACAATTTTTTTCTATAAATCAATGAAATTTTTTCTTGAATTACATATTCATATATCTAAAATGCTTGATAAATACTTGTAAACTGATAATTATACGTAATGTGTAATATCTGCCCATGCATTTTACTTAAATATCCATGTAATAAGTTATATAATCGATAGCAAACGTAAATTATAAGCCATAAAATCTTTTAAATTTATGTAAATATATTTTTAATTTTATATTAAAATCAATTTTTTTTTTAACATGATTATACTGCGTTTTTAATTGTGTATTTAATACAAATTTTTAATGATATAAAAATTTTTGAAACTAACTGACTTTCTTTAAATATAAACCTCGTAAAAATTCTATATGTGTTTTATCCTTTGAAAGAATTTCTTCTGATAAAAAAAAAGTATGAATTTTTCTGTCTACTTTAATTTACTCTCATATTGCCAAGTTATTATAACATAATAGATATCATACCAATATATATAATATCCTATGTATTATAGCATAGAGAAACAACTCAGAAATTAGAAATACATAGCCTTCTCCGATCCGTCTCTCCTAAACATATGTGGAAATAATAAAACGCCCATTTCCTTATGTTCTCTATAAACATAAATAAAATGAGCTGACTGGAACTTAATTAAATGACTGATGACACCAGGATTCACCATGCCGTTTATGAGTCTCAAGAGTTCAAAGCATCCCACGAATGATCCTATGTTATATTAATGAAAGAGAAAAAAAAACCCAGTTCTTGAGTTAGCTTTTTGTGTGACCGTATATATAACAATAACCGCAAACTTCATTCTTTGCCAGACACATCCATTCCAATTCCGTCGACTTCATGCTACGTAAATAAAGTGGGAAAAAAAAATAACAAAGAACTCGATGAAACCAAAGTTGCATCATCCATTTTTCAGAACATCATTACTCCGGGGTGTAAAAGTACTTTACTGTAACTACTTTTGTAACGATTCTGAGGTTACTTACAGAGGAATGAATAAGTGATTCTCTATTTCCTTTGTTTACCTCCTTTGTTTTTTTTTTTGTTGAGAAGGAGAAATCTAGTGCGTAGAGTATTGTTCTTGAAAAGACTGTTTTCTGGAGATGTTGTTTGTTTCTACGCCTGTGGCCATTTACAAGTAAAGGGGAAGCAGCGTATTTTAGGGTTAAAAGTTGCATTATCATCCCAATAGCTATCATGTCTGTAGCTGTTGATATCGTAGAAATGGTGCTTTGGCAGAATGCATAAAATGCGCAGCATAAAAATTTAATGAATCTTTTTCCAAACATAAATTATATATTTGTTGTAAAATGAGAGGTTTTTTTTTTCCTGTATACTATGCAATCAATGTGTAACAGTTAGATTATAGACAAGAACCGGATAATGGGTTTTTTTGGAGAACGATTATGGGTATGTGATGCCGCTTTAAAATAGATTATGACAATGTGTTCTTACGTCGTCGTAAAAACAAGCACCTATTTTTTTTTTCCTTTTAGATCTTCTGAAAGATATTTTTGTCCCATATGTTAAAATATTTATCTGTGGGGAACTTTGGTTTGAACGTGATGGCCGAGTGACTGGTGCTCGGTGCCACAGGTTTCGGGTTTGAGGGGCCATGGATGTTTGTAGCGGTTCGGAACCCACTTTAAACCGTGGCTCTTGGTCTAATATGACTGTTGGGAGTATGGCCGATAAGTCTTCTCAGTAAAAGGAAAATATATGCTGCCTCGAAATCTGCCACAATGCAGAGGCCCGTTTCCCACCATGGGACTATAGAGCTAATGGTGATGTTAACATTGATTGGTGTCGTGTTACACTTAATAGTGTCTGAAGGAATCGTATTTTTCTTTTAGTTTAACTGCAATTAAATTGATGCAAATTTTTGAAACTTTTTCCATTTTGAAGAGTTCCAAGATAGCTGAACGATAAAGTTTGCATGATAAACATGTTTCTGTTATTTTTTTTTAATAGTATACACTTTTATCTAAGTCATTCACCACTAATAATAGCAAAAATCAGGATTACCCAAGGGGAACCACGTCCTACTCAACAATTACATTTTACAACGCAATTTAACGAGTAATTTTGATTCGAGAGCAAAAGGAAAGATACTTGTGAATTAGCACTTTTTTTACCCATCTCATAGAAAATTCCAGTTGACTGATTTATTATAATGCTATGATGTGCATGTGGGCAACCAGATTATAAATAGGAGTGGTTGGTTTGAGATACTGAGGCACAGGTTTGAGAACTTACAGTTTTATTTACACACTCACAAACACCACACTTTAATTAGAGAAATACAATATTTAACACATTTAAAGAAGAGATAATTATAGATTCGTGGAAGGATTTCTTCTAGGCCGAAAATACGATACCCAGGTACGCGCAGAATGCGCGAAATATACTTTCGGATGAGAGTTTGTAGGACAACTAATGCGCCAGGATGCGCTGAATATATTTATTTTTCGGATTGGACACTATAAACTAAACATTTCTGAGCAGGAGCCGGATTACACTGTATTTCCTCACGGTGAAAGTCTCGAGGTTGACTGAATATTTTCGCTGAACCCGAAACGGGGCGGTATGCCCAGTGTGTAGTCTTGGATTGGTTTATCGCTCTACGGGGATTTTGTACAAACTTTTGGCAAATTAGGTCGCGACCCACAATTTAAAGGGGATTCAGAACCACTAACAAGCATCCATGGCACCGCCAATTTTCGAAACTGAAGCATGGTACCAAAGGCCAGAGAGCAACATAATGCCAGTGTCTATGATGAAGCATGGTTAAAACTTAAATATCGTTAGTACAGCAGAAAAACCATAAGATCCGTATTAATTAATTTATTTTCACTTTATAATTTCTATCACTAATAAGAAAGAACAATCATAAAAGATTAAATGTTCATATATGTGGCCAAGGGATTCAAGAGGTTAAAAAACTTTTACTTATTGCAGCTGTTGTTTGAATAATATTCTATGTTTACATGGAGAAACCACTCTGAAATTAGAAATGCATAGTCTTCTCCAATCTGTCTCGCCTAAGCCTATGTGGAAATAACAAAACGCCTATTTCATTATGCTCTCTATAAACATAAATAAAATTAGCTAAACAGTAAAAGATTGATGACACCAGGATTCACCATGCCGTTTATGAGTCTCAAGGGTTCAAAGCATCTCACGAATGATTCTATGCCGTATTAATGAAAGAGATAAAAAAAAACACCAGTTCTGGGGTTAGCTTTTTTGTCTGACCGTATATATAACAATAACCGCAAACTTCATTCTTTGCCAGACACATCCATTCCAATTCCGTCGACTTCATGCTACGTAAATAAAGTGGGAAAAAACAACAAAGAACTCGATGAAACCAAAGTTGCATCATCCATTTTTCAGAACATCATTACTCCGGGGTGTAAAAGTACTTTACTGTAACTACTTTTGTAACGATTCTGAGGTTACTTACAGAGGAATGAATAAGTGATTCTCTATTTCCTTTGTTTACCTCCTTTGTTTTTTTTTTTTTGTTGAGAAGGAGAAATCTAGTGCGCAGAGTATTGTTCTTGAAAAGACTGTTTTCTGGAGATGTTGTTTGTCTCTACGCCTATGGCCATTTACAAGTAAAGGGAAAACAGTGGATTTTAGGGCTAAAAGTTGCATTATCGTCCCAATAGCTATCTTGTTTGTTGCTGCATAGTATAAAAATTGATATCGTAGAAATACGGTGTTTTTTGGAATGAACAAGAATACATCAAATGCAAGGTATAAAAATAATGAACCATTTTCCAAAATGAATTATATATGTATTACAAAATTTGAATTGCTTTTTTAGAGCTGATAACCCTATTCCATAAAAGGAACACCCCCCAGTATGCAGATGGCCTCCGGTAGGCAATATGCCACTAGGCTGACGGCTTTGGCCCACCATGAGGCAGTTGCGCCAATGATGATGATGAACATTTGTTGGTATTGTGCAATTACTCTACTTAAAATAAGGGGAATGTGCGCTTCCTTCCGTCACTTTTAATGAGTGTTCCAAGACAATTGAATGACACATTTTGCATGATAAACATGCTGCTGTTATTTTTAATTAGGGATCACTTTGACATAAGTCATTCCTCCCTAAAACCTCTAATATATAACAAATTCCGCAACACGCATGATGAACCACGAAAAATTCAGCAATTACATTTACCAACCCAATTTAACGAGCAATTTTGAACTGAGAAGGAAAAGTTAGCCACTTGTGAATTCGTACCCCTTTTACCCTCCTTCTCATAGAAATTTCCAACCGACTTATTTTCTATAATGCTGTAGTGCGTTTAAGTAGACAGTAAGTTTGTTAGTAAGTTTGGCAACTAGATTGTAAATGGGTGTTGCTGGGTTGAGATACTTGAATCACATGTTTGAGACTTCACTGTTTTATTTACAGACACAAACACCATACAAGTACAATTAGAGGCATACCACATGTAACGCATTTCAAAAAAAAAAAAAAAATATTTATAGATTCGAGGAAGGACCCTGCATTTAAGTCGAAAATCCAAACACCGCTAAGCACAGGGTTTGCAAAATATACTTAATCTTCATTCGTAGAGGAAGTAAATTTTGAGAGAGTTTGAAGGCCGAATAATGCGAACGGTTTAATATGTAGAGATATTAAGTATATTTTCCCTCTGAAGTCAGTAGACTCTCTCAGTAGACTATATATTAAAATTTTCTCAGCGTGAGCGCACTATTTCCCTCTATGGGCCTGATGGCCGAATGGCCAGCGATTTGGCGCTCGGTAGGTACCGTGTTCGAATCCCGGAGGGGCCATGGATGTTTGTAGTGGTTCGGAATCCGTTCCTTAAGTCCCGGTCTTCTATGACCGTAGAGTGTCCAAAGAAAGCCCAATCCGACTTCTTCGCACCCACATCATTCCTAAACAGTAAAAGGAGCAACTCAGCTCTAAGGCGCAGTGATGTGGTGTGATGTGATGTGCACTCATGTCCATAAATTAAGGATAATTCAGAATCCCACAGAAATTCAACTTTTAAAATAAAAATTTCACCTGTAAAATTATCACACAAATCTTGAAGAATATGCAAATTAAGCAGGAAACCACCAGATGGCGGATAAGTACGTCACAATGACGAGAGTGTAAGAGAGGGGTATATAAGGAATGGTGGCAAAGAACTAAATTGTTCACAAGCGCTTTAAAAGCCTTTCAGGGCAATAACCGCATAGTTATGACACGAAAGGAAGCATTTGGAGGATTTTTACGTGGTAAATTATCGGGCGACAGGAATGTGGACGTACCAGCTGGAAGTATCCGAGGAACTTGAAATCACCCAGAGTGTCATCTCCAGGCTTTGGCAACGATTCAGATGATGGTAATGTGAGTAGATGTTACAGCACAGGGCGCCCTTGAGTTACAACGCCGAATGAGGACCGGTATTTAGCAGTTACTGCCAAAAGAAACAGACGGAGCATAGCATCAGACCTATCTGTCTCATCAGCTCTCTTCAGCTACCGGTACGACAGTTTCAAGGCAGACCGTGTACAGATGATTAGGGCACATTGGTCTATGCTCGTAGGCCTGTCAGATGTGTTCCTGTCTCACTGTCGCCTGCGATTAACCTGGAGTAGAGAGCATACATTGTGGACACCGCAACAGTGGTCTGGCATGATATTTTCCGGACGAGTCCAGGTTTTAGTTTGCAGTCTGATTCTCGCCGGACTTTCATATGGGAGAGCGCCAGGTACCCGTTAATACCAAGAGAACACCATTTAACGATGCCGTTACCGTTACGGTGCAGGATGGCTCGTTTGGGAGTGAATTATTCTTGGTTCCCGAACTATCCTTGCATCACTGAAATGGCATAGAAATTGTAACGATGAAAGGCTGAATGCTATAAAATGTCATGGTATAAAACATGTAATTTGTTTGGAAACGCCATGGGTTGAATTTTGTTTTGGATGACAACGACTTTCCTCACCGTGCAAACATTGTACACAATCAAGGTGATAACAGTTAGATTATAGAAGACGACATCATGGTTTTTTGAAGAACGATTATGGATAATAACCACACCATGAGGAATTGCAGCCCGTCAACCCCTGATGATGAGCAACCGGATCTTGGGCATTGCTTGATGAGGGTGTAATATTCCCCAAGATCCCATTGATAATTTGATACCAGCATGCCTAGGCGTTGTAAACGAGTATTGCATCGTCCGGGAGACATGCTCCATATTAACCATCATACTAACCATGTTATATTTATTTTGTAAATAGGTTATTTTTGAAATTTGCTCCAGGATTCTTCCCTAAAAATCGCAATTTTTGTTAATTAGCGTTACGCACGGTGAATACCGCGGATCTATTTGCAATTACCTTTGTTTAATAAATAGCTATTTTAAAATAAGTCAAATTTGTTTGCTAGCCACTTTCTTTGCCTGAACTTCATTATCCTTAATTTATGGACATGAGTAAATAGTAGTGGAAGTAGTAGTAGTAGTAGTAACAGGGCAACCCCATTCTTATACGATTGTGAGAGTCTTGAACCAAATACCATTTCTCCTGAATGCCACAGGCATATCAAAATTGTCGCTCCAAAGTCATTTTGGGCACTTTAGGGCTAAACAGATAATTATAGCTTCATGGAAGGACTCCGAACTTGACCTGAACAAACATCCCTACACGTGACCGCAAATTCGAACCTGGAGCCTGTGGGTAGAATCGAGTTGCCAGGCCAATACATGGCCATCAGGCTGTAGAATGCCATTTCCTGGGGAGTTAATGCAAGGGTGTAGGAGGGGGTTGCTTAGATGGGTCTACAAACTTAAATAATATCTTTCATCAGAGCAGGCAAACCATGAGGCTTTTATTTATTTATTTATTTTGAGAGAGATTCTGTAATGGATATTTTATCGAATTTGTTATTTTTTTGAAAACATTAATGCCTCATTTGTCGCAAAGAACCTCAAGAGGTTAAAAAGAATTGTTACCTTGCAGCTGCTGTTTCAATAATATTACAGCATAGAGAAACAACTCAGATCGGAGAAGGCAATGTAATTTCTGTCTCACCCAAACCTATGCGGAAATAATAAAATCCCCATCCCCATTTCATTATGCCTCTATAACCATAAATAAAAGGAGCTAAACAGTAAAAATGACTGATGAAACCAAGATTCACCACGCTGTTTATGAGTCTCAAGGATTGAAAACCCTCTCTCGAATGGTTCTATACTGTATTAATGAAAGAGAGAAAACACGGGTTCTGAGTTTGCTGTTATTGTTATATATACGGCCACACAAAAAGCTAACTTCATTCTCTGCCAGACATCCATCCATTCCATTTCGTCGACTTCATGCTACGTAAATAAAGTGGGGAAATAAAAAGGAAAAAAGAGCTCGATGCTCTTGAAACCAAAGTTGCATCATCATCCATTTTTTCAGAACATCATTTCTCCGGGGTGTAAAAAGCACTTTACTGTAACTACTTTTGAAACGATTACTGAGGTTACTTGGAGAGATGAATAGTGATTCTTTCTTGTTTACCTACCTTGTTTTGCCTTTTGTTGAGGAAGGAGAAATCTAGTGGGCATAGAGTATTGTTCTTGAAAAGACTGTTTGCTTGATGTTTGTTTTGTCCTCTAGGCCTGGGCCATTTACAAGTAAAGGGAAACAGTGGAATTTTAGGGCTAAAAGTTGCATTATCGTCCCAATAGCTATCTTGTTTGTTGCTGTTGATATCGTAAGAGAGGGTTCTTTGAATGAACAAGAATACATCAAATGCATGGTATAAAAAGAATGAACCATTTTCAAAAAGTGAATTATATATGTATTACAAATTTGAATTACTTTTTTTCTGTAAAGTTCACAATCAAGGAGTGACGGCTAGATTATAGACGA